>CAAKHB010001042.1:282689-332047 GCA_901007665.1 Aeoliscus strigatus
CCCCCCCTTTTTTTTTTTTTTTTTTTTTTTTTTTTTTTGGGGGGGGGCACCCTACTGGCTAGCAGCGGCCCTACCTGCCAACAATACAAAGCAATGACAACTCATTTACACACCTCCTTGCTGCCTGACGGACGTTGTGCGTACTGCTCTCCCCACACACACACACGCACACACACACACACACAATCACACACCATCACTACGCTGAGGGGCAAAGTGAAGACAACGCACACATCCGACTGCCAGCGCGCACACAACTCACTCGCGCTCCAAACACCTGTTTTCTCCGGCTTCCGGGTTTACTCCAGTTGCGACACATCACACACAAACACACACACACACCCCTACTCACAGGAGAAGAGCTGTCTTTCCTCCGGTCCTTCAAACTCGGTGTCACCTGTCCGAACAGAACCACACAAACACATAAAAAAAAAACAACAACAACCCTTTAAATAGCGTTTTTGCGCGCGAAATTATGTCACGTGACCACTGGGCGGAAGTATTTTGTTCATTATGTTTCGCTGGTGATGTGTACCAATGTGCCAAATGAAGGATATACATGGTACAGAATACGTATATGCATAATAAATAAATGTGTACGAAACTGTAAAATATGTGACAATGTGGCACACCTAGAGGGGGGAAAAAAATACATCAAGGGGGAGGAGCAATGAGGACGGAAGGCGCCATCTTGGCACCATTGACGATGAGAGTGTGAATGAAGAACTGGGGTTTGAGAATTAAACCAGTCATGAATTTAGGTCAAAACTAATGTAAAACAGTCTTTTAATTCACAAAACACTCTCAATTAATGGATAGGGTATAATCTCATGCCCCCGCTCTGGAGCAGGAGTTAGCATTAATGCACCATAGAAGCCGGAAGCCAACCGCCGTTAAAAACAAAGAAGAGTCTGGGTGAGGTAAGCAGTAACAGTCAAAAAAATCACAGCAAGTATGTGTCAAACTTTGCAAGGATATGCATGACGAAAAAAAGTAATGAGTAACAATAACACATGAATCCCAGATTGAAATGATTTCTATTCATTCAACACCTCCCTGCCTTGGAAACAGTCCATTCACGAGTCACACTTGTGACTGGAATACACAACACAGTTATCTGTTTTTTTTTTTCCAGATTTTATTTTATCGTGTACAGGTGTGCAAATGCTCGTTACTCGTGGCTGGACCTTTTGAACCACTGAAAAACTGACAGTCACATGATATGGATGTTTCTGAAACACACTTTAAAGCAGTGATTCTAAGCATCTCTGTTTTGGAAAGCGTCACTTACACTATATATGTCATAATATATTATTCTCAAGTAAGTTACCAGTAAGTAACATATTTCTTTGTATCTTTCCACCCATTTTCCCTCCCCTTTGTAAATGTTTTTTCTTTTTCCCCCACTGCACCTTGGGAAGTTGGTATGAAAGACACCAACCATGACTTGTAAACTCAGCCATTGCTAGAAGTTACAAGGACCCAAAGCCTTGGTGCTGCAAAAGACCCCAGCTGTGTTGTATAACCTTCAGGCATGTTTGTCCACCGATGAACCTTCAGATAAAACCTTCAGCATGTGTTGATAATGTGTGAGTTTGTGTGCTCACAGATAGCGTTCACGTGAATCAGACTGCATCAATCGGTGTATTTTCCTCCTCATACCTGATTTTCATTTTTGTGTGAAGGCATTTTCAGTGGTGCATACATTTTATATGAAAATATATTATATATCTAGACAGATATATATGGCCACTCGTATTGTCTGCTTTTGCATACAAAAGAAAGAATGAAGAAAAGAACGGAACAAAATTGCTCTTCTGCAATTTAACCCATCCATGGTGTGAACATGTTAACACACAAGAATTCTAACAAATACACATGGAGCTGTAAGAAACCACCCTTGGCAGCATGCAGCCAGCAAATGGGGTTGGGTGTCTCTCTATGAGACACCTCAGCTGTGAACGGTTAAGGAGGAAAGTGCTGCTCCTTCTCATCCCACCTGCCAATTCCAGGGATCAATCCAACGACCTTGATGATGGCGCGCATTTAGGAGTTCAGTGTCACTGAACACTTCAACCGACTCCAGGGAGGTTGTGTGAAGGAATACAGCAACAGCATGAAGGTGTTCTTCACGCAGTCCTCGCTGCTGATGTGCATGAGGGGATTCTGTCAAGTTCCGCTGATATTATCTTCAGTTCCTCAATCTTCAAGTCCAGTTGTGTTTTGATGTTAATGTTACTCAGCTATCTCTGAGGCTCATGATGTCATGAGCTGGTCCTTTATGGTCCTTCATGTGACCCATGATACAAAATACCAATAACGAATTACACTAAGTGCCCATACAGTTACAAAGTAAGAAATTACTTACACCCCCCAGACTCACCAGAACACATCACAGCCATAAAATTTCCCAAACCTTGGCCTAGTAGGAGGTGTCTGTCGCTGATCCCTATGTTCCATTTTCGATCCACATGTCTGTTAAGTTTCATAAATTCTTCCTGCATGGAACGGCATCTTGTAGCGCCATATTGTGTCCACAGAAAAAAAAAAGACACACTTATAAACAAACACACTCATCTGCATCAGGGGTAGTTCACACTCCAGTAGGTGTCTCTTCTTCACAAAGACAGATTCACAAGGTGGATGATATACCAGCCGCATGCTGTTGGATCATAAAAGTTGCATTCTCTCAGTTGGCCTATGCCACCTCATTAAAACACGTGCCAACATATCTTGCCTCTTCCCTGCAGTGCTGCCAAACTGTGACTCGGTGTGTCCTCGTTTTAATATGTTTCTTGATTACCCTCAAAATAGAAAAAAAGGAGAAAAAAAGCTGCATTGGCATATGCCAAGATCCACTGCTACAGACGCCGAGATTGTAGAAAAGTAATAATAATTTGATTCCCACTTTAATACATCCAGGATTTAAATGAAAGACCTGCGTGGCATGTAAGCAGGATTAGCTGAAGAGCAAGAGGTTTCCCTCACAGACATGCTGCGAGATAAAAAGATTTATATGGCTACTGCCAGTTGAGCTTTCTGTCACCGAAGTGGGTGATGTATTAGTAACAGTGATCCTCTTGTCATGCAAGCTTTTGAAATAATCGTTAAACAAAAATCAGGAATAAGGGAGACGAGCTGCATAGACACACTTTTGGGAAGTGGTGTCAAAAAGACCATTAAATAAATCCATTTCTTTTCATTCTTAGTTTGGAGTTTACATTAAAAGAGCCATGTATTTTATTTATTGTTTATTGGTATCAGCAAACAACAACTTATAAAAAAGGAAAACACTGTGATAATACAGGTGGCAAAAACAAGTAGCTGCAACCCAGGTCATGAGGGGAAATCACCCACCGTGTCCTTGCAAGGTTAGAGAATCTCATGCTGATGTCATGGTTTTCAAAGACATGGCCATGACCGTGGTTTGAAAACAGACAGACAGAAATTTGTAAATCATGAAATGGTGCAATAGAGCAAATATACACTTGACCCGTTTAACTAATTAAATTCTGAATGACTGCAGACACATTTTTCACAGTGACTTTCAGCTCCGGCCTTCTCGACAAAGGTTGAATGTTTCAGAAGGCAATCATGTCTCTGGGTTCTCCAGCTTCTCCAGCTTCCTCCCACCTCGGGAGCATGCTAAGTTTCATCGGTCACTCTAAGTTTCATCTACATGTGCGTGAGGTCCATGTGAACATATATACGCATATATTCTGCTTTGTGATTCACGAGCTACATACGTCTACATTTGATTTTGAAGGAATTAATGAGATATGTCTTGAAAACTCTATAATATAAAATGACAGACACTGACACAAGAAAACCTGGCAGAACAAGACTTGACAGAAAACATAGAGACCTGACGATGAGAGGCGGAAAGACGCACACGACATAAACAGACAACCCCCTTTGTGGAAACGAAAGGCGTTCTGTCCAAACGTCAGAACGTCAGATGATTCAAGTGTAGGAGTGTGTGCGTGTGTGTGTGTGATCTCCGGCTGAAGGTTGCCTGTCTGTCATGTACATGTCTGATTTCTACCTCACAGCTGCCCGACATCGACTGATGTTCTCTCGTTGCTTTTTCACCTTTATGTTAATCAAGCCAATCCGTGCTTGGCCTATCCGTTAATCTCCCCCTCTCGCTCACACACATCCTGTCCATTTCACCTGATCCCATAAGCATCATTTTCACTTGATCTTCTCCCTCCGGCAGCACATTAATGATCATCCTCTTTGCACCAACCCCTCTCACTTCCTCCTTTCTCTTTTCCAGCCTCTCTACTCTCTTCAGCCATTTTTTTTTCAAATTTAATGGAAACTAGTTTTATTCTAATGCAAACGTCTGCAATAAAGTCTTGTGTAACTTGCTCCCTGTCCGTCGTTGTGCTTGCAGCACCGATGGTGACATAATTTAATATTTGTAGTGTGACAGTAAAGAGAGAGGAGGCTGCCGTTGTCAGCAAGAGCCCATATTGATTTAATGCTCGCGTCACACCGGGAGCATCTCTCTTTATTTTATTAGTGGGCTATGGTCAATCTGATGCAATGGCGGGGAGGTGGGGCCATGCGGCCCGAGTTAAAAGCACACAGTATGTACAGTATCTACTGTATACTGGTGATGGGGTTACACAGGCACCGTGTGTGAGTTTGTGTGTCTGCTTCCTCTATTCCTTTCTACTTTCCAAATGCTTTGGTGTCTGCAGTAATTAACAGAGGTTAGCTGTCTGCTTAGCAATATATTTGTTAGACATCTTATGCTGCAGTCGGGCCCTTTAACGATAACCAGCATCTGTGGTTATCTTAGGTCATTTTCACACTTAATGGACGTGGTTCGGTTGGGGATCGGTTGCAGCTGCAACATTCAGCTGGTCCGAATATGCTTTCACATCACACTTTGTCAAAACGAACCAACCCCTGGCCCTGTGGGGGTGCTGCTCCAAAACATACCAGAGACGACAAGGCAAACAATGAACAAGAAACCCCACTCATCTTTTGGTTAATGCAGGGCAACTTCCATTTTCGTGGAGCTGCATCAAATTCCAGCCGTCTCAGGTTTTTAGTACAGGTCTGATTGCAGCCTCTCACTCCTGTTCAGTCCCTGGTTCTATCTTCAAGGTGATATTTTAACTCATGCTCAGACACGTCAGACATGTTCACAGGTTTGCGTGTTGTACTTGTTTACAAGTCTGACCGTGATGAGACAACACTGCAGGTGTGGAACTGGGAGCGACTGAGGCCGTGCAGGTGACATGGAGGTTTTGCACGCAGGTGACAACACCGTCACTTTCCCCCCTAAGCAGCAAACATGCCACATTGAACATCTAGTGTGAGTGCATTCACACAGAAGGAAAAAAAACAAATCGAGAGACGGTTTGTTGAGGAACTATTGTGCGACTGACTACACATGCACATTTCCAGCAAACCTCTGCCGTACAGCTGTTTATAAACTGCCACAGGACGCAAAACAGAAGCAATGGAAATTATCGAGACAAGTGGAATCCTGTTGTTGAACCTTGGATAACTCGTTAACATGTTGTGTCACGTTTGTTCCATTTTCAGGTTAAATTATACATCGGATTCTATTTGCACCACATAATGAGTCTATAGTGATTGCCTTCCACTGTCTGAATTCCTCATGAGCTGTGTTAATTCGGTGCCAATTTTTATTCCACTTACTACAATATGACTCTAAGTCTTTGTTCTCTGTATGCACTGTATGTGACCTCGTGCTGTAAATGGCCGTCATTATGTTACCTGATTGGTAGTATGTGTTTGAATATGTTTTGTTTTTTTCCCTCCTGCCTTCATCACATAATTGCTGGATTCATCAGATTTACTGCTGTAAATTGCTTATAAATTGCATAACTTGTCCTGCAATGTCCTCTTTTGGACTAGCAAGGGTCCACTGATATATAAATATTCACCATGCACTAGTAAGTTTCTTGTAAGCATGCATGTTCAAAAAAACAACAAAAAAAAGACCAGTAAAAGCTCCTCTGAATGACCCTGCTATGCCCCTAACTACGTTACCTACATTAAAGTATATTTTCTCCTGTATTTTATACACATGTGCACTGTTTTCTTCTTCATTTTTTGTTTTGTTTTTATTATTTCAACAGCAGCCAGAGCTGCTTTATTCTGCCAACTTTCACCACGAGCATTTTCTGTCCACAAGACAGAAGCAGCCAAATTCGTCAAAGCCACCTGTATGGTGTCACATGCACGATTCAAAACAAATATCCATCCACACTCTATATGGGGCAAGAGATAGAGCAGGTTGGGCAGTTTTGTGTTCTGCCTGTAACATGGCTGCTGGAGCTCAATGGGCCACGCTAGACAATTATTGTGATCCCTGTGCATTTGAAAAGCACCGGAGTCTGCTCTCGACTGCTTCAATAAAAATACACGCCCAGTTAATTTTGATGGAAGCTACATCAATCTACACAAAGCAGAGCAATCTTGACGGACTTCACACAGCATCATCACCACCACAGCAGGACTGTGGCACTGCTGCACGCTAATCAAGCAACGTGGGTTTTTAATGCCAGAGGAGACGGAAATAAACAACATAAAATAAACATATTTCATGTCAACATGTTTTGGGCCAAATGCCAATTTTGCCTTTAGCACTAGTAACAGAAAGGACTTTCAACGGACCGCACAATTTGTTGAGACCGTGCCAAATGTTGAACTGTGTGAACGATTCTCTGGAGAACGAGGTGATGGATTATGGCACATAGCATTCAATTCCATGTGTATTTGTGTCAGAGGGTTGTGGGAGGATCGATCTTCTCGGCAAAATGATGTATGCTTGTATCATGTGATGAGGTACAGGGCCAAGGTTTTAGGCTGAGCTCTCTGTAATTCATTACAGTGTGTGTGTGTGTGTGTGTGTGTGTGTGTGTGTGTCTGTGTCTGTGTCTGTGTGAGCGAATGAATGAAAGAATGTGTGATCCATAAGATGAAACTCGGTAGGCAATGAGAGTGCTCATTAGACTCTTGTCTTCTCAGCTCCTTGGTTTCCTAGGTAGGAAAAATACCGGTGGCATGTGGGAGTTTATATCCCCTCTTCTTTACAATGCTCTCTCTTTATTGCTTCCACACTCTGTGCCACAAAATCCACGAGCAATCACCAATCAATCTCGCCCAGCGTGCTTTGCTGCTAACCACCACCTGCCTTTTCTTGTTTTCCGAGCTGCTCACTCAGCTTTATCTTCGGTTACATGGACACACACACACAGGCACACACACACAAACTTTGCTGTCTTTGTGTTATATCCCATTAACTCTCATCCAGCTTATTGCCTCATCCTTCTGCAATCATGCCATCTCCGCCTTTTGCCCTCCTCACTTCAGCCGGGCCTCATCCACAGTCATTGTGTGCTTTTAAAAGTCTTCCAAGTGATGCTTGTCACAGCTGATTGAGACCTCTTCCCCCTCTGCTTACTTCTCACCTGCTCTGTACCTAATTTCACTTTGTTGCTATGGAGATTCGGTCCTAGACGGAGAAAAAAAAGAAATGAACTTTGGTGCATTTTCACAACAATTTGCATCACGTAAGAAACTCTGAGGAAAAAAATAGAACAATCAACCTCGAAGGCATTGGCAAAAAAAGAACTTTCTTGGAATCCTTGAATGTACTTATAGGGTAGCTGCTGGCTTCCTTATTTTAGGAAGTAGAAGAAATGTATGAATGTAGGGCACAACTTGTTTTACATTACTGGGAATAAAAACACTGGATGAAATCTACCTTGTGCTGGGTGTTTCTGGGATATCATGTTCATGACGTGAGGACATATTTAACAATCCAGGAAATCAAATAAATGTAAATGTGTAAATTAATGATTAACATTTATTCACAGTGTGGGGTGTGAATGAATAACATATCCAATAAATCTCTTTGAGTGTCCAGAAAAGAACTATGGAAAAGTAATGAATTATTATTATTATTATTATTATTATTATTAGTATTAGTAGTAGTCGTAGTAGTAGTAGTAGTAGTAGTAGTAGTAGTCATAATGTTAACAGACAGTAATAAATCAAGTGTGGGTTCTCCTGCTTCTCTTGGTGCTACATTATGATCTGACTATTTTTGATTTTTTTTAAATAAGTGCCTGTTGCAGCTGTAAAATGAAAACATGTTACGGTCTGATGTCGACTCTCTCTCTTGCAAACGAAGGCAGCACAACTCCTAACCACATTTCTTCGTTTGTCCATTTGCCATGTTCCACTTCCTCCTGTTACAGGTCGCGGCTCATGCCGGAGCCGATCCCAGCTGCTTTTGGGGGAGGCGGCGGACCAAACAAGCATGGGGAGAGAGTGCAACCTCCACGCAGACTGATGGTGGTGTGAGCTGAACATAAAACGAAGAACAAATCAGTGATGGTCATGTAGCTCATGTTGCCGACTCTGCTGCAAAACCGCTTTTTGCCTCCTTCCCCCCCTTTACGTCCCCTTAACGTCTTTCGTCTGAACCCTCTCCCCTCCTTTGCTGCTCCATGCCCTTGCTTTAGCCGCTGTGATCTGCTGGGTAATGATGCTTGTCGTCTGGAATCTGCTCCATCAATATGTGGCCTCTCTGTCTGAACGGGGTGGGTCAGGCTGAGTTTACAACCACGCTCAGCCATCCACTCCCCCCTCTCCATCTCATCTTGTGTCCCCATTCAGCCACTTTTAATTATAGTCCTGGACAAGTGCTGTGCAAGGGGTTGGGGGGGGGGAGTGGGGGGCACACACACAAAACACCTTGAAATATTCTATCTAACAAGTCTTATTTTGTTTTGGAAAAACACACAAGGAGATCATTATCGCCTTGATGTAAGCACCAGTGAGCCGTGCTGAGAGGAATAAAACAAGCCAGGAACAAATCTCATCACCATTTCAGTCAGTACAGTAATTGAATGAAAGGCGAGCCACTGTTTTAGTGGTTTAGACGCAGGTATGTGTCCTAAAAAGATGCTAAGATGCTTTTTGGCTTCTTGCAGTGTTGAACTATTAGATTTTAAGGGTGGATTCAGTGTTTGGACTGAGCTCAGTCAAATGTGAAATGGCATAAAAAGGAAAACGGCGTCATTACGGCGGGTAATTTCACACAGTGATGGATTGACAGAAAAGCCAGTTTACGTTCCTCTTCACACCCTCCGTGTGTGAATATCTGGCTGTTTGTGTTTTCTGTATTTGACTCTGGGTATGTGTGCACTGGTGTGACTCGTGTGTAGGTGAAGACACTCCGCCAGGCATTTCTATCAGCTGGTAAATTCTTATCGCCACAGCCCACGTAAATACAATTGCGCATCAGTATGCAAGAAGGAATCTTTGTGGCGAGAAAGTGGAACAGTAATAAAATAGGGAAAATGTGTGTGTGTGTGTGCCTGCACAAACATAGGTGTTTATGTGCAGCGAGGGCTTTGAGAGCAGGTTGTCAGCCACTGTGGCATATGGTCTGCACCCAGGTGATGTGGCCACTTTCTTTTTTTTGGTTTTCAGAGTGTGTGTATTTGTGTGTGTCTCTCTCTCTGTCACTCTGATGACCATCTGTGCCCCACTCTTCAAAGCAGTCCTTCCTGCCCAGCTCCATAGACAAATGAATTATTAAACTGCCTTTCCAGGTGACATCCTAACCATTTGTTATGTCCTCTCTGGTGGGACTTGAGGAAACAATCACTCCTTGCTCGCACCCTCCCACCTGATCCCCTATACTTTTCTCTTCCTGTGTTTATCATGTTTGATATGCTCTCGTAACTACAGCTCTCCATTGCAACTCTTTCCATGTCTCTCTGAACTCTTCTTACCATATAAGCTAGTGTGTAAGTCACACGTTTAATGTGGTGTACATCCTAAATAAAAATGCACCTTATAACTAATAGAACATGCTAGACTATAATATCCTATGCCAGGCTATCATAGTCCAGCATACACTGTTGTGAGGGTTGATACATCAGTGTCCCTCTGCATTGAATCCTGCTGTTGTGTTTAGGTTCTTCTGGTTAGTTGTGTTTGTCGTTTTCAGCTCACAAACTGCCTCTAAGCCAGTTGTATTTTCTGGGTGGAGATGCCACTCTGAGGCTACAGTTAGCAATAACTAGCGAGGACTGTCATCACAGTAAGAAAGAGCTGCACACAAACATGTTGCTGAATGTAAAGGGCATCGCCATGTCATTTACGTTGCTGTTTTATATAACAGGTGCACATACAGTCACAATAAATCTGTTGTTTGAACTTTGTGTTGGTCAGAAGTGGTGTCACTGCGCTCGATGGAAGGTGGAAAGACCCTTATTATCAGATCGCATCAAATGGCTCCAGGATTCATTTTCTTTCTTCCATTCTCTCTATTGAACTCTGTACTTTCCCCCCTCTCGTTCTCTGTTCATCCAAAAAGAAGAATATCAGTACCGGCTCCAGCCGTAAGCACTGCGAACACTTGAGGAATCCAATATGGTTGATTAAGTGATGACAGAATAATTACAGCAATGGCACAGCCACAATCAATCTCTTGTTTCCTGAATAGGATAAATGAGGCGATCTAGGTCATTACAGTCCAGGAGAGAACTTCACTCTGTGCATATTCACATCGTAAAATACCAAGCACTTTTTTCAGTAAATGTCTTTGGCATATTTGTGCCCCCCCCCTCCCACACACACACACCACTTACAATTTTCTGACAAAAATTTAAAAATTCCTACAGATTTCCTTATTGGGGGTGAGAGCGAGATAGATGATAAAGAATAAAGTGTGTGTGTGTAGGCGGGGGGGGCTCCTTGCCTGACATATGATATGTGGAACGGATGTATGATCACACTTCCACACAATCACAATCATTACTAACGAGTTACCATGCCGCTTTCATTACTTCTGTTAATCTCACCAATCAACTGCTGGGGAGGGACTGGGTGGTGTTGTGGGCCTCTGAACTGTCTGACACACCTTGGCAGCACACGATGAAGCCTGTGCGATGACACGTCAGCGTTGGGACTCCGCCTCTCGTCACCCATAACAGCTTTCCCACCAGTATCTTTCTCTCAGTGAACTACCTCTTTGTCCATCACGTCGCGTCAGCCCCTTTGGTTGCTGTGGCGTCAGGGGTTGGTCCTAGATCCCGTTCCATACCTATAAATATGCTTTTGTGAAAGTTACTTGCAGAATAAAAATGCTCAATATATTCTGTATTTTCTGATTCCTTGACTTCTTTAGAATCATGAGCGCCACCTCCCTGTGCGATCCTGCTACTGTGGACATTAAAACACACACACACACACACACACACACACACACACACACACACATACACACACACTCCACCATGGGTAACTCGTTGTTCCCAGCAGCTGACCAGACGCCCATGGACACTCTGTGGATGAACCCACATTGGCGTTTCTCTGCCAATTATGACTGACGCCAAACACAGCCAGTGAATGTTAAGTGGGTGTGTTTTGTGGACTTCACTTAAGTGCCCTCTGATACAAACCAATTTTGTTCATTTTCATTCCCGGATGAATCAGCAACGCACAATTGTTTTTTTTGGTTTTTTTTCCACTTGAACACATTAAAATGAAAGAAGCTTCCCAATTCTCTATGACAGAACTAGACAATATCCTGGGATTTGAATAAGAGAAATGTTGCACGGGCATCTGTGGGGATGCATAGGTTTGTTGTTACTAAACAATGAAAACTGATGCGATGCGTGTTGCCACGTTGGGTAATTTCTCCTTTCTCCTTGACCTCTTGCTTATTCAAAGGTTATTTTCTCTGCATGCCCCCCGGTGTAAACTATGCTTAAGTCCTCCACTGCAGTGGTATCGTTACACAAGTAGCTCTGACATTACTGACAAGAACTGCAGTAGCATAGAATGTGTGGGGGACCTGGGGTACTGAGGACTAAGAAGTTAGATGACAGCACCAAGTCGGAAAAAAATGTCAAACCATAATGAAAACAGAGATAACTAACAGCATGGGCCTGGCAAGCAGAAATCCCTGGCACAAATAAAACAGCACTCAAAATCAAATAAGTTAGGAAAACAGAAGGGGACAATGGACTGCAGAAGGAGTAAAGGAAATGGAGCTGCTGAGTGCAGACGAACCAAAAGGCTGTCTGATTAGAAATGTTTTCAGCTACTTCATAAAGATGTCACGAGTGTCTTGGGATCACAACAATGAGGGCAGCGCCTTCCATAAATTGGGTGCAGCAGCTTGAAAAGCACAGTCACCTCTGCAGGCTTCTCATTAACCTCTTACAGCATAAATAACGCCACTCCTGTTAGCCAGACCAGAATCATCGAGTCACAGAGCCCGGAGCGCAAACGTTTGACGGTCCCTTACAACCAACATGATTTGTGGTCAGGACTGTTCATTCCAGGAATATTCTTCACCATGACCATCCCATATTTAATGGAGGCTGTTGTCAAGCGGTAGCTCCTTTCCTGTTCTGTCTTCCCTTTTTTAGAAATTAGACTGCAAACCGCATAAGTCAAACAAATTATCGTCCGATCTCCCATTTGGTGATGTCTGACTTCTCCTCGGTTGATGTTGTTTAACATAATAGATTGATCCCAAACTGATGTTGGGAAGCATGTTCACAGGAATACAATAGGAATGAATAACTTAAAAATGTCCTCGCAATACCCGGTATTGAATAGAATACTATGTGTAGCCACTGTACACTAGTTCAACTGACACGTTGTTCAGTGTGACCGTGCGTGTATACACACACACACAATGATTCAAATAGTCGACTCATTTCGTCGTTGACTATTTGTGGACTCGTCCCCTACTTATGGCCTATGTCCAGTTTCTACTGTTGTCCTCCTCTGCTCTCCGTCTCCTGCCTGCCTGCTGGTCTGCTAACCCCCCTTCACTTTTGGTAACTTTCTTGTTCGATGTAAATCCAGTGCTGTGACTGAAAGCATCTGGCCTGAGTTTGTGGTGTGCTGCTCCTGCAAACACGAAAGGTAGCTCCAGTTTGAAGTCGCATATCATGTTGCAGCACATTTTCCTTTAAGTCCTGAATGCCAGCATTTCATACTGATTCAGTCTGAGTCAGGGGGACACCCTTCCCATTTCATGTATTGTTGTACATCTTTCAAATATGTATGCAGCTGATGGTCAGTTTGGGAGACACGCACGGATGAGAGTCAGACACATCTTAGTCCGTTGAGGATTCTCTGCATGTTTTTCTTCACTTGACCTGGATGTCACATTTGTTGACATGCTTTCACCACCACATTTACATGTTGAGTTGTGTAGAATCCAAATTCCAGACGAGTTCCCTATGTGGTATAAAAATGAAGATTAGTTGTGATCATCAAGCGTAAATGAGGCCATAAGTACTAATAGAGAGAGGGATGAAGAGAAGACGGGGGGGGGGGCATGAAGGCAGGTGTGAAACCTTTTCATTATTCATGTTACTGACATCTGATTCATCCTCTAATCCTGCTGATAAACAGGAAGGTCTAATTACCGGCTGCAGCACCGCCGTATGTACAGCGGCCTGCGAAAGTCTTCATACCCCCTTGAACTTCTCCACACCTCGTCAGGTTACAACCACAAACCTAAATGTCCTTTCTTAACATGTTGATGGTGCATAACATGGTGGAAGGAAAAGGATTCATGGTTTCGACAATGCATTACAAATAAAAATCTGAAAAGTGTGGTGTGCATTTGTATTCAGCTCCCCTGAGTCAGTAGCTTGTACAACCAAACCTTTTGCGACAATTACAGTTCTTACAAGTCTTTTGAGGTGTTTGGCAAGGCTCTGTGAGTGGGTAGATTTCTTTTCTGAAACAGTTTGCTTCTTGGTAAATGTGGACTTCTTTTCTCTGAAGCCCAGCTTGTTTTATTTTCTTTCTTTCAACCTGTTGGTGGCTGTTGAATTTGGTTTTTCCTGATGTTTTCTTGGTGAGCACTTTGATTTGGTTTTACATGTGAATTAAAAAAAAGACAAGTATGAAAGAAACAGGTCATCTATCGTACCGATATTTAAAACCTTTCTACAATTTAAAAGGATCAGGTGAAATGGATATTTGACATGAGAGCAGAGGGGGGTCTTTCATCTTCAAAGACCTCTGAAAAGAGCCATATTCATGGTCGTAACTCATTGAGACTGCCCCTCTCCTTTGGTGGGAAATTAACAAGAGCTAAAAGGCCTTTGTCAAGCTGGACGTTCAAAGAATTGGTGGCAGATTTGTGCATATTTTTTTTTTTTTAATCTACAAGAGAACTGAATCTCCCATCTGTTTCCCTGATTAAAAGAGCGGATAATGATCATGACAACATATGAGGACTGAGGTTCCACTGATGTTTTACAGTGGCAAAGTGGCAAACAATTTAAAAAAGAAGAACATTTAGACATAACATGGACAATAAAAATGAAAAAAAAAAAGAGTATGAATGAGAGAGAAGATGCCAGACACACCACTTCAGTTAGACACACACTGAACATACATTTGCTCATCAGACATGTTTGCGCCACTCCTGATTCCAACACGTCTTTTATTCTCTCCATCTTCTCCGTGTAGTGTCTAAGTCTCACTGCAACACCACGCCTTTGTCAATATTGACTCTATTTATTTAACTGACATCGCTCATGCTGACACTGGGACCTTGCATAAACAATGACGCAACACTTTGGAAACCCCTCCTGATAAGAGGAAAGGGGGGAGAGGAAAAAAAAAATGAGAGGAACTTCTATCCTTCCCTTGTCAGCCCATTGGGAGGAGAAGCTTAAGTACTCTGGAGCTGGAGTGTCTGTCTTTCACACATCAAACGATTTGTTTTATCCGGTTCATATTCTCCCCTTCAGACCCCGCGCAGCCTGATCTGGCTTTGATGATGAAACGTAGAGGACATACACACATTATATCTGAATTGGCATGCAAGTAGGTGTGTGTGTGTGTGTGTGTCCCCCCCCCCCCACAATAATGTAATTTCAGGCGAGCTCCTGCTAGGACAGCGACGCCAACAATCCGCCTCATTCGCACCACCTGTGTCTTCTTGAAAATTGGTGTCATCCTTCACTCTTTTATCAGTCCTCCTTTAATTCTCACACCCAGTCCACCTCGCCCTCTCTCCGTATTGCTTCCCGTAATCAAATTAAAGGGATGAGCTGAACCAGAAAGGATTCTTTAAAATCTATACCAAACTGTCAGAGGAATTTCCATACAAAGAATCAAAGAGAAAGCGGGAGAAGATTCAAATACGCAACCAGCACACGTTCACACCTACACAGTACATATGTTTTGTGAATCCAATCTCATCTTTATATATATATAATGTAAATTATTCAGTTAAATCCAGTTTTTAAGTCATTGACCCCTTGTTATGGTTGGACATAAGACACACCCTCCAGATGAAGTGTATTATCAAAATGGTTGGGTGTGGCTTTAGGTTGTGCTGAAGCTCTGTTCCCTCTATCTATGGAGTAAACATTTCATTGTCAGAGACTGACGAAAAATATTTGTCAACAAACTGCTTCTGCGGATAAAACAAAATAAAAAGTCCGACGAAAAGACGAAGACTGTGACGAAATAAATGACACTTTATTCAACCAATTGAAATGAGACAAAAATGTTAGGGCGGGACTAATGGAGAAGAGATCCAATCAGAACAACTCTTTTTGTGGGACAAGTTGGGAAGACCAAGATCCAATCACAGCGAATCATCAGCTCACTCTCGACATGGTGAATGTCCAGAGAAGTGTGCACATGTGATCCATTTCAACATTGTTCCCTGAGATGTTCAGGGATATTTTTTTGATACCTTTTTGTCAAAATACAACATGGAAGACACTGTTGATTGATATCAACTTGCTCTGAAATAGGTCGAACCAAACATTATATTGCGTCACAACCTGCTTGTGTTGTGACCCTTAATGGTTTCATGCCTCAGGCCAGGACTTAGTGACCAAATTATATTTTTTATTTTATTTTTTTTTATATCTATTATTGTCAATTTCAGTCGATTCTCGCATCTGAACCATTGCTGTGACAGAATTGGTTTTAGACCTGCTCCAAAATCCAAGAGCGCAATCAATCCAGAGTTGTCCTTTGGGAACGTTTTTTAATCCAGCCAAGGAAATGGTGGCCTGTGTCTGGCGCTGGAAATACCAGCTCATATGTCTCCAAGCTATCACTGTATGAGACACTACATCATGGCCATGAGTCAGACTCTAACTAAACCTGCATGGCCTGAAGCCAGTACATGTGTCACTGCAGTAGGCAGGAAATATCCCAACCCTATACCCTTGCCACCACTGTACTTTGGCATGACAAAGAGCTGGAGTTGTGGACGTGCACAAAATCACAAAACGTCTGTGGCTCGTTCCATCACGGTATTACACATCATCCCCTCCCTGTTTCTGCCAAAAGCACATGATCAAATGCACTAGCTTAGATTTATATAGTTCCATTGTGCCTCTGCGACATTTCCATTTCACCCCTCCTCTTCCACCTCCTATGCTCTCCATCAGTTCACCCTTTCATTTCTCTGTCACTATGCATCTCACTCCTGAAACGGGTTGGTGGGTGAGCATATGCATTTTCCCGGCGAGGCACAGTGGTATTCAGACTTTTCAGGTGTTGTCCAATGCCATTTGGCTGCAGTATGGCTGCACAGCGGACATGCTGGCTCTTTCTCACTCATCTCTTTGATTGATTTGGCCTCTTTGTCAGAGATTGCATGATAGATGTCCGAGCTGAACAACCTCAGCATCCCCCTGTCACTACCACAGCATAAAAAATGATTTCATGTGTCAAGCTGTGCTTACAAAAAAAAAAAACAAAACTTCAATTTATCAGCGTGTCAGAGCGCTGTATGCGTGGCAAATCTTATCTTACCTGGAAGCCTACCTTTATTGATAATGAAAATGATTTTCCCCCAAATCTTTTTATGTAACATTAGAATGAAAAGGAAAGTTTATGGACAGTTAAGACCAGAACAGAAGTGCAATCAGAGAAATGCTAAATGTTCTTCACTACTGTTGTAGTACTGTTGTAGTACTTTGAGCTTCAAACGATCTAAACTAACCTAACCTAAGCGTTTTTTTGTGACTTATTATGTTGTTGAGCATCTCCTGTGAGGAACCTCTACTGTCTGTTGGACACAACTGAATAATCAAGTACGTATAAATTAAATGAGGGTTTGGTAGAAATGGACCATATTTCATTCTGGTGTAATTTAGTCTGGTAATCACTTACTGATTCATTTCAATCATTTCTCAATGAGGGTTACCAGGTTTACAGTTTTCCTGTGTGCCATTAAAATAAGTAAGGACAGGGCAAAATTAAATCTCATTTTCAAGATCTATGCTAAACAAATGGCTGAGATGCTGCTTGAGTTGATGAATTACCAGACTGTCAGAGAAAGACACCAAATATCAAGAGTGTTAACGTGAAGTCAAGATGGAAATTACTCTTGTTGAGTTATTCATGACTGAGCTAATCCTGGTATGTGGGCCAACAAGTCTCGGAGTGATGTGGCATCCAGAGGTGATGGAATATGAATGACATTCAGAAATTAAATCAAATAAATTCACTTGGTGTGATGACGTGGGTGAAGTGGACCGGACCGAGGAGGAAAAGTCAGCTTCTGTGTGACTGACTGACACTAGCAAAATCCTGCACGAGACAATGGCAGAGAACATCACCAGTGTCGGATCTGTGTGAGTCAGAGTGCCCGACGGGTCGTTTTAATTCAATTAAATGTGACTCGAACATTGTTATGAAACTCACTGTAAGAACAGACACACACTAGTAACCCAATGTATGTGTCACTCACAGGAATACACACAACACAACATACTCCAATCAGTGACGTTGACATATAAAAAAAATATATCTTCAAATTATATTTTTTTATATTTCCAACTAACCTACCGAGTTAATTATAATTAGTTATTTTAACCAATAGAAATGTGTCTTCAGTGTGAGCTTGCTTACAGAAAAATAAATAATCGACCATTTAAAACATAACCAAAATAGAACTGGGCAACAGAACTCAATCACCATCTGAAGTCACAAATGTCAACTAGAGAGGAGCAGCATTGGAAGGGTTCGTGCCCCAGAGGCTTCATTTCATTATCGGACCAGGGGTTGACCTTTAAAACCTGTTGGAGTGTTTCGCTTTTTTTGTGTGTGAATGGGGCTGAACAGTGTCTCTGTCACAGACACACAAACACCTGACACGAAACACCAAACGCAATCACACACACATCTACAGCCCCTCGGACAGTTGCTCATTGATATAAATTATTATCACCACGGAAGTGTTAGTGAATACAAATGCAAATGTCCAGTTTTGTACTCCTCAACACAGATTATAGCCAAGTAATTATCAACGCAGGATGCTGGAGCAGAATCCAGCTTTGTACCAAAGCATCAAATTAAAGCTGTTTGAGGGCTGTCAATACAATCTGTGACTTGAAATGCTATTGTATTTAAGTGTTTCTACTTTTGTGGAGAGATCTCCATCACTGGCCACTTCCTTTAATAGGCAAATGCTTTTGAACAGCATGCCCACAAGCATGTCTAAATTACCCAGACTGCAACAGCATTTCACTGACTGTTAATACTCTGTGACTGATCTATGGCGAGTAGATTTTGCCTTTTCCGCACACAACTGTGTGGTCTCGCTCACTTGTTCGAGCCCCAGTCTGTAACGAAACAGAAAGTCATTTGAATGTTGATCAAACGCGAATACACTGGATGACTTGAGAGGCTAAAAAGAAGTAATAAATAAATGAATAGACAGATAGATAGATAGACGGAAAATCACCAGCCTCGACTGGTGCCGAGCAAGGCGCTCTTCTCATTAGGCTACTGCTCCCAGGATGGTTTTTGAGTTTCCCCTCCGTGGCAGTGAGCTGCCATCTTAAGCTGTCATAGCCCAAATGACATGGGACAAAACGTACCCGTTAAGCCTTTAATCAACCCAACTGTCCACGCCATGTCACACTCTTTGTTGTCTATACATCATGTACACATGAGGATTACCTCCTCTACTTGGAGTCTCTTCCTCATTAAAATTTTAAAACTTCCTGGATCGGGGATTATTATTAAGAAAAAAAAAAAGGACAGATTTCAAAATTGCAGAACTAATGGAAGACATCACATGACCACCATTCATTTTGAGATGTATTGTTTTGTGAGTTTGTATAAAACAGGTTTGTCATCGCCCCCGTTGTAAACTAATCACATATCTGAGAACATGGTGCAGGGGAAAGACAAATAACTCACTGAAGTATATTTTGTCCTTTTCAAATGTCAGCAGTGTGTGGTTGTGTGTGTGTGTGTGTGTGTGTGTCTTTGCTTTGTGTGACAGTTCATACCAACCTCGTGTCCGTATAATCCAGCTCCGTGTGGCCATGTCAGCCGGCAGACAGGTGCTGAGGGTACCTCGTGTTGAACACGTCTTTTCGAGGAGACCGGCCAGCTGCTGCACATGAAACATTTCACCGGGTTGCCGACCTTGTGCCAAAGTTGAAGCCAAATCTCCAAAACCACAGACAGACTAATCTGCACCCACAGCAAAAGGCCCTCTCCATTCCTACAAGCATTTAAATGATAATTAATACTTAAGCTGACAATTGTAACAGCAGCCCACATAGAGGAGAACCTCCCTGTGGCTATTTCACTCCAAGGACAAAATAAGCGTCCAACCTAAGGCTGACAGACAGGCAACTTCGGGCCCCATGAATAACAACTAGCCAGGGAGAATGCTGTGGCCCGCCTCAAGTAGGTGTCAGGAAGTCAAGTGGGTTTTGTGTTATCTCCCCGTACTTTCAGCTGTCCATTAGCATAGCTATTCAGACGGCACGGCGCTGTTCCCACAATGGGAATAGAAAGGGGGAAAGCCAATCTCTCACTCGTACTTCCCTCCTTATGTCTTTCACTCCTGGGTCTTTCTCTCTCCCCGCTCTCTCACTCCTAACTAATCCGCTAAGTCCCATGAGGGGTTTGAAGATGTTGAGTTGTGAAGTGGCTTTTTGTCTTTTGGTTTTGTGTTGAGAAATTTGAAGTCCACCAGCTCAGAAGAATTTTCTAAAAAGGGTATGAGTGTGCTGTTTTGTGTGTGTGGTTTAATAGATGGGTGTGCATGGACGTGTCTCTGAGGTATTGGAGCCCCCGAAATATTCTGGGGTGAGATGAGGTATTCTTTGGTCTTTAATTTAATACAATGTGTTCATACTAAAATCTAAAAGAGTTACTTTTTAGAAGAAAAAAAAACTCCACTTGAAGATGGAGAATTAGAAATTGTTCTTTGTGGTTGTGCCGCTTTTCACCCACGTTCCACACAAGGCCAGAAAAAGACAGATACGTTGCTTGTTTCATACTTTCACATTACTATTTCATTATGCATCACATCTTCACAAAGCATTCAAATCCATTGGTCCATCCCCGCACACACAAACAAAATGCAGGCACAAGCATCACAATGCACACATCATGCACTACTACAAATGTACAATGTGTTCTCTGAACGGTTTTCATGCCTTGACGGTAGAAATGTTGTGATGTGCGTGGTTTACCTTTGACATCCATTGTGTGGCAGAGAATTCAAGCCCTCACGTGCTATTTGAATGACACTGACTTTTCCGTTCACGAACATCGTCCAGATATTCAATAGGGGACATCTTTGATGAACAGGGATGGTTGAATGAAAGGTAAAAAAAAGTTTTTTTATTCCTCTTGAAATTGTTTTACCCCCAGTTATAGCAAATCCTGATTTCATGGTCCCGATTAACGACACAGATTATATGTGCAATTAATTCGGCTTTATCGTCATTTAACGTCAGTGTCCAATAGGAACGTGAGTGCTGCCACTCCCTGCTCCTCAGCCTTGTCTGCAACCATCTACCTGATTCCTGTTCATGTCATCATTTTGTGCTACGGGCAACTGTAAACGTCCGTCAATATCTGCCACAGGTCCATTCTTAGCCTGCTCGTTTTTACAGAAAATACATCAACATGCAGAATCCAATAGCACTCGGCTGGTGACATGTACAGTGTGTCTGATCTGTAATTCACTTTGAGCCGCTTTGGATGTAGTTTAAAGGACTTTTTGCGAGGTGGGATACTTTTCAGGGACAAAGGTGTTCATAGAAGTATTCTTTTTCACTTTACCCCACTTTGCATACATTTGATCCTTTCTGGTTTCTCACTGCAGAAATACCAGCGGACCAGCTGATCAGCTGATGTTCTGCCCTTATCCCTTATGTCTGCTGCGTCTCCCTGCAATGGACCTTGATAGGCTGTAAGGAGATGTGCATATGATGTACTGGTGGCATCAAAGGGCTCAAACTAGCTAGTTAGCACTGTTTACCACTTAGCAAAGAAGGTACATGAAGCTGGAAAGGAGAAGACAACCGCTCGCTGTGCCGGGGGCCGTGCCGAGAGAAAAAAATGCTTTGACATTGCAAAAGTGTGAACCTGGCGAGCCAAATTTTGATTCTTTGGTCCAGATCATGGTCCGGGGGAGCTTTCACATCTGAAAATTTGGTTCACATCAAATGATAAAGTCCAAACGTCTGAACCAAACAGGGCAGGTGTGAAACTCAAAGTCTATGCACCTGCACAGCACTTTACTGCAGGCATACAATCGATTCTACGCTGTACTGTCATTTTATTTTGGGCATTATCGACTGAGCCTGTTGCCATTTTAACAGCTCATCCCATCGTTAGCTCCTCAACTACTGCTCCTGTCCAGCTGTCATTCCGGTTGGCTTTTACTGACCTACCCAGCAGCCCTCTGCCATCTTCCCGTCCAGTGTTCACTTCATGTTGCTATTTCATATTGATTGTCTACCCTCACCGTGCTCTTTGCCTCTGATGGCTTCTCAATAAGTGCATAGATCTATGATTGATTTTACCATTGGATGTCTTCTTACAGTCATTATGAGAAAATTTGCAGGGGCCATAATGGGATCTGATGGCTGTGAGTGTTCACAAATCACTTTCACATTGAACCAAAGCAGGATTCAGAAGACTTCGGTTAAGATCTTGTACCAGAGAGTACTACTATTATATCTCTTACACTATTATACAAAGATTTCCTACTCTTGTAAATATGATGTTTGAATCTGTAACTTTGTCTGACAAAAATACAATATATGTTCAATATAAATTCAATTTACTTCAGCTATAGTCCTTCCCTCTACCTTATTTTTATTCTTCTGGCCTCCTTTTCAAACTTTAAATCCTCTATATTCCACACCATTCCCTCTCCCTCCCCCTGTCCATCGCAAGACGATGCCATGACCTTTTTAGCAGCTGCTTAAACAGATTAGCTGTTATTAAGAGCTATGCACCATTGATGACTCTTTCATGAGGTAGGGCTCCAGTCCCACCAGGGGAAAGAGATTGGAGGGAAAAGGAAAGAGGAACTGGTTGGAGGATGAGAAAAAGGCAATAAGCGAACAGGTAAACATCAGGGAGCCAGAGTTTCTGGTAAAAATGGATGAGAGGGGCTGAAACAAAGGCAACGGCTCAAGAAAGTAATAGTGTTAATGGGAAGTGGGAAAGTGTGATATATAGGGAAGTCAAACCATGACAGGAACAAAGAAAATGAAAATAAACTAAGAAATACAGTTGAAGTAAAAAAAAGGCAACGGAAATACAAAAACAGGAATTTTTTTAGTAGCAAACTCAGAAAAATAAATCAGGGGGGCTAGATGAAAGTACCCATTATTACCCATTATAAGGTAATACATAGAACTTTACCCCCTCTAGACTGCATGGAATGGGTCTATTACCTGATAACCTGGAAATGGAACAAAGTCAGGGACTTTCCTACATGTGCTATGGGGATGAAATTTGATACAACCGTTTTTTTTAGTAATATGTAATAGAACATCTGGGGAAGCCTCTGGAGATAGAGATTTCATCTGCCAAGATTCTGCTTATTGGACGACCAAACACAAATAATGGGAGTGTAAAACATGACTTTGCAGTTATAAGAGTTGGGATGGTCACAGAATATCCCTGGGTTATGGAAAAGTACATCCCCACCAGACTACAAAAAATGGACTGAAACTATGACAGAAATAGTGTCATACCGACAGATGTTGGCGTTAATAATAATGGAGAGGAGGAAAGGGGGCCACGGGACCACGTCTTCACTATGAGCCAACTTGATCTGAATAGAGGAAACAGTACAGCTGTGACTAAATACTATGTGAATTACTCTGTATTGGGATGTATGTGTAGGTACCATATACCAGGGACCCACTGTAACCCCACCCAACAGAACTGTCTCAAAGTGTAAAATATAAAGAAATAATTCAGGACAAAAATAGGCATTTAACAAGAACATCGAGATACTCTGATCACGGCTGTTATAGTAGCAGTGTACCTACTTGTCCAATTTCACATTTCAATCCTGCAAAGGTTAATTAGAGTTCCCTAACCTTTTCTGGTGGTATTAGGGCATTGTGACCAATTATTTCATTGTCATGATTCACTGCAGAATTTCTTCACCCCCCCCACCCCCATGACTTTACATACTACTGAGCAGAAGTAGTTGTACTACGGACTGTGTTGTACTTTGGTATGTTGCCTTACTGCCGAGTGGATTATGTTTCTGCCCAACATTTTTCCTAAGATTATGAATGAGCTTACATTTCGAAATGTAACTGAAGCCAAAGGGATTTCATTTTCACAGGATATTAGCGCAGTCCAGGGTCCAGATCTAAAGTCCTGTGCTTAGACGACAATGAAGAAAACATTTCCCGTGTTGTTCTGCAAGGTCTACATGACAGTGGCTGTGTAAACCACAGCGTGAGAATGGAATGCGTTGCAAGCAATGTGGCTCCCTGAACAAGAGCTTGCTTTTCATTTAGAGAGGCACATAGCGAGGTCAGCCGTACCCAGCAGCACTTGTAGGAGTGACTGTCGAGTCCCAACATCGCAGCCACATTGTCGTTTCCTCATGTGTAATCACAACAAGACCTGTGTGACATTGTAACTCTTTGTCACACACTCTGTATGCGCTGCGTTGTTAAGTCTCTCCTTTGTGATGTGGTACTCTGGGCTGTCGGCTGAAGCGTGAGTTGTTCAGGAATACACAGGTCGGTTTAGTTGGGTCACTGTTTATCACACCACACAGGTGGATTCAAGTGTTGTAATAAATTTGCAGATGTCCAATAAATCCACCCCTCCTGACTCGCTGAGGTCAACAGTCAGCATTCTTTTAAATTTCAAAGTGCAAACGCACATGGTTTGTCTTCAGTGCTTTAGGTAAGTACGAGTAAAAAGCTAACATTAAAAAATCATGATGAATAATTTGAATGGCCGTGGGAGAGTCAGCCAATAATTAACTGCGGTTTTAATGTTAATTTCTTATAAATGTATATTTTTTTCACAGCGCTCTCAACTTGTAATTTCATTCTCCCTAATGCAGTGTGATAGGTCAATTGCTGTGTACGTTTGTGACATTACCCAACCCATTTTTGATTCCTCACCTCAGCTATAACACACACACACACACACACACTCTCCTATAAATTGTGGTAAAAGAACAAATACATCTTATTTGCAGGTTTTATCGATCATAAAAAAGTAATTAGCAAGAGTTATGACAAACAGAATGATCTTCCTCTTCTCCCTGTTACACAGTGACTCATACAATCCCTGTCATTTTTTACCCCACTGGTTCCACATTTTGCTTTTTCCTCTTTTTACTCCTGACCCAGCACTATTCATTATTTCGATGCAACTCAAATGGAAAAAGAAGAACTCAAGGTCACATTTCATCAGGTGCTGTTGTGTGCCAAAGCATATTTCTCCCTTAAAACACCTTGACATTTTTGTTGTAGAGCATTTTCCCCTCTCCAGGTGCAATCTGTGTGTGTGTGTGTGTGTGTGTGTGTGTGTGTGTGTGTGTGTGTGTGTGTGTGTACATACAGGAGGATATAAAGTGTGTGTATGTGCCCGTGCGTGTGCCTGATACCTTTTGTGCGTGAGCTTGATGTACAATCTAGTAAATTGAAGCAGCGTGGAGATTGGGCCATCGATGGATCAATAAATTGATATACAGTTTTGGTTATGAGCTCTGTCAGGAGGCGTACTGTCTGTTATTGTTTTATGGAGCACATTTTATAGTATTTGTGGCACGACTGAATATATATATACATATACATCATTGAACATATATATATATATTCCCCCACTGGATGCAATTAACATTCTCTGACATTCCAATGAAATCCTCTACTCTGAATTCAGTAATCAGGCTTATTGAAAAATGAAATAACATTTACCAACTGTTAAAAGAAATCCCCATTTGGCTAAAATGCTGAAATGTCAAGATTATGTTTGGCATTTTGCCAGTAAACACTCCAAGTATCTCAGCATTTCCTTCTCCTTTGACGCTTCACTCGATCGAAAGCACAAGTCCAATGAAACAAACTAAAGGTAAATACAAGCTGTCCGCTTAAACCTAAAATTAAAGAACAAAGTGTAACTTGTAAAAATGGTGTTTTTAATTATCTCCACAAAGAGGGCTTAGGCACACATTAGAATCAGACTGCACCCATGGGCGACAGTGAATCAGGGAGAAGCACTGGTCATTGATGTGACAGGCCTCCTGCCAGAGGGGGCAGTGCGGCCAGATTTACCCCCTCACTCTGACAACTGTAAAAGGTATCACACATATTGTTCTAATGAGGGCCAGACTGGCAGTCCTCTGTGCCCTTCACCACTTTGAAAACCAGGGAATGCAGCAGCACTGTCGGTAGTACAGAAGGGATAAATGGAGGCTGAGTGGATTATATATCTCCTTATGTGATCTTGTATGAGGGGAAATAAAGGTGGAAAATATACACGTGAAATCACCAGTGTCATCATTTATTAAGGGTGTAGCAATCGATCTGTATCGATCTATGGATTGGTGAGGCAACGATTCAAATCGATAGGAAGGGGAGGGGGGCTGTTTACAATATCTATAGGCAGTTTAGATTGAATTTATCTGTGGTCTAATCTGATCCAACACCAGAGACAATGCAAAAAAAAAGAGCTTTTTGTAATTCAAAATTAGTTTTAAGGTTTGCTAACAAATATCAGCGAAAACTACTTGGATCTTGATCAGGAACAACTGAAACTTTTCTGATTTCCCATTTGCCAGCGCTCGGATGACAAGCAATCTTGAGTGGTCAAAGCTCCTGTGGTTTGTGTGTGTGTGTGTGTGTGTGTGTGTGTGTGTGCAAATGAATATGCGCTCCCGGAAGCTTGTATTTGTTCCTTTATTGGTCCCGCAAGGTTAAGTTTTACATTTTTCCTGCATTTGACCCATCTGTAGACACTGAATATGCAAACATCGAAACACACAGTGAGCACACGCACGCACACACACACACAACACATAGGAAGTCGGCTTTAAATTAGCAGTTGTGGCTGGATGTCGGTTAGGGGATTAGCTCAAAGGTACTTCAGCTGTGAATGCTCATGCAGGAAAAAGTGCTGTTCGATGACTCCCTTTTTTCCCCCGGCTGGTCTGAAGGATTGAACCTTGCAGTTAGTGTTAGCGAGCCCTTGTTGCTGGTGCAAAACTAAACAAAACAAACAAACAAACCCGCCGACCAGCTGGGAGCTTTCTGCAAGGAGTTTGTCCTCCCCGTGGGGGCTTCCTCCCACAGACCAAAAACATATTCGGTTACTTGGCAACTCTCAATTGCCCGTATGTGTAATTGTTGTCTGTGTCTGTCTCAGCAAAGGCTGCATGCACAATCAACTAGTAAAATATTGAGTGACGCTTTCTGAATGTGACCAGAAATGTCTGGAAACTTTGGAGGCTTGTTCATCTGCAACCTGCAGTCTTCTCAGCAGCCACAGGTGGCGCCAAAACACCATTTTGCTGAACGTTACCTCTGCCAAGGAGGTTTATTTCTTGGGTTTTGAGTAATATTAGTTTCACTATTTCTCCATGTCCAGTCCGATGATTACACCAACTAGTCACCATCTATGAGTGATCATGATAATAAAACACAAAAGGTGTGTGAATAATGCTGCATGGATAGAAAAAAAAAGTAAAATATGAAGTACATACATGTATCTTCCATGTCTCTAGCGTACCCCTTTGAAATACGTATTTATTTGTTTATTTATTGCCGTTCTGTTTCTGAGCCCACTGGAGCGCTGTACTCCAAAACCAATTTGGGTGTTTCATGCCCTGCAATAAACCGCCGGAGAAACGAGCTCGCAAACTCTCCGTCTCAAGGCAGATAATCAAACCACAAGGTCAGCGAGCCCGTCTCATACTTGACACCGTGAGTATTTGTCAATGGCCCTTCATCGGCACGCGGATGAAGACTGAGAGGAGTTTTGCGGTTAACTGCCACTTTTCAGGTTGTGAAGTTGGCTGGATAAGTCAAGCTCACACTTTGTCCTCTTTTGCCTCATTATTGCCTCATCAATCCTTTTTTTTTTTTTTTTACAAAAAAATGTTTTAAACATCACACTTCCTCCTCGTCGCTCTGCTGCTCGTCTCTCTCCATTTCCACAGCGGGTCTGTGTTGCTCGTGCGGTCGTTGTGCTCGTTGTAGTAATAGTTGGACTTGATGTGGGCTGACAATGTGACTTGTGCCTCTGCTAAATTTAATCATATTAACCGGTTCGGCGTGCCACCACCGTGGGCCCACAGACAATCACCCAGCCTCTTCTGCTCCCTCTCTCGCTCACTTTTTTGTGTATGATCATGTAGCCATGGGGCTGAGGGGGAGCAGAGAGCAGAGTGCTCTTGGGAGATATAGTCCATGAGTGTGTGTGTGTGTGTGTGTGTGTGTGTGTGTGTGTGTGTGTGTGTGTCAAAGTGCCTGAAATAGAAAAGAGAAAGAATAATTCAAAGTTATTTTGCAATGGCGGCATCTTTTTTTTCTTTTATGTGAATACCACATATTAATCGCTATTAAAAGTATATTTTTCAACTTAAAACCCAGAGATTAGTATGCCCTGAGCATGATATTGATTCACTTGTACACTCACAGTGTTTCTGTATAAAATCTTGTAAATCCTTAAAAGTCCACAAGGGAAACAAACCTGCATAAGAAGTTTTCTTGTGTGTGTGTGTGTGTTTGTCAGAGTACATTTTGGAGGAATGGACGGGGCAGCTCTTGATTACAGATGATAGGTTTATTCGAGGAAGGTCAGGAAGATTTGGAATCTGAGCAAGACAAGAGTAGCTGAGGGGATGAAAGCAGTGGATGACAGAAGACGCACACGTAAGCACACAAACACAGACGACGACAGATGGTTGTGAGCAGGAGAAATTAGTCTTGTTATTAGTCTTGGAACCACGGCATTCAGCTGCAGCCACGCCAACCTCTTACACTGGTGCTGTCCTTCCATGGGGCTTTCAAAGACCCTGGACATGCCCACTAGTGCTGAGTTGTCAGAGAGAGTCTGTCTGCAAAGACCCCCCCCCCACCCCGCGGCTCACCAGAAGTGTCAATCTGTAGATTCTCTATATGAGAGGGAATGATGGACTTGAAGGTTAAAAAACAGGCAAATGAATGACGGGGATGTGGGTGAACAGATGGCGTAAATTATTCCATTTGCCACAACTGAGAGCTTTTACAATCTTATTGGCAAATGTGTCATTGACTTTTTCCTGGTTGAGATGAAACTACCCGGTTCTGAAGGAGAAGGTAACCAGGAGCAGGCCTGAAGGCACAGTCGACCTGCGTCCGCTCCGCTCCGCAGCAGCTCTTGAACGGACGAAGCGCTTCACCCTTGTGTTCGATTATCGGTGTCGTGGCCCGTGAGCATTCTGTATGAGATTACACCTGCCGTGAGGGCTGATATTTCTCTGATTATTACTGCCCTTTGTTTTTTTCTTCCTATAATTGTGCCCTGGCATGAAGATCTAATTTTGGCAGGAGTTTTATCTCTATGTACACATCTCTGTTTGGAGGTTTGATTACATCGATAGCTGGGATGTTTATACGGGTGTGGATGCTTTCGCCTGGGAGGCTTGTGTTTGGAATAATTTTGTACCCCCCCCCCCCCACAAACCTGTTTATTTTTGTCATCGTTCCAATTACATCAGAGCAATCAGTGTGGTCACAGCCCAATCGCTTCATCTCCACATATCAGCTGTGTCAACATCCGCTATCATCTCTGCCTGTCACACTGATTGCAACCCTGTCACTCAATCATTAAATCATGAATCATATTTAGACCATACTGTGACAAAATAATAATAAACCTTTGTTGCTGACCCCCCCCCTCACAAAGTAATTTGGAATACTCCATGTTGCAAACTGGGAAAGAAGTCCATCCTCCATGTTTCCAGAGAGCCTGTCTTCATAGCAGCTACAGACAGACACTTCTAGAAGCCCTTTCATGTCAAATCCTTTTTATTTATTTATCTATTAGTCTGAGTTTGAGTTCTCCTGGTTCTTTGCTGTGTCAAATGTTTTTGATTGACTCAATTATCTCCAGTGAACCTGATGCATTGGAACTCTGGCAAATGTCCAGGATGGGAAATTGTTTTACATGGGTGTCATGGGATTCATTGATTTGGTGGGGTCAAAACATGGAAATCAGCAGCGCTCGTACTTTTTGCAATCTCAGTGTATTCCCCCATAAATGACAGCGATACTTGGAGACGTAGCGTTAGTGAGGAATTTCAGGATTAGGTGGGATTTACATAATCCTTTCAGAGGAGGGGAAAGACCACAACGTAGGTTAAAAAAAAATTTAAAAAAAGTAGGATTGGGATAAGAAGGCCAGAGAAAAGCTCTGCACAGACAGAAAAGGAAGAAAACATTATCTGTTAATGTAACAAGCACGTTTGGGATAAAAAAGGATAGAGAGGGATAGAAGGATAGAGGGAAACAGTAGGTATTGTTTTAATCCTGTCAGTGGGAACCTTCTAATCCCTTGTTGTGAACATCACAGAAACGCGTTGGTGTTTTGGTCTTTTGTTCCCCAGGCTAATCCCTGGCTTTCTGGCCCGATGGTCTGAGGTGGTACACTGCTGATACAGTTTTACAGTTTGTATACGACAGGACACAGCTGTGTGAACTCTCATGACAGGTAACAGGTCACCTGAACAGTTCAGCTGTCAAGAAACAAAGATTGGGACAGAATCCAACGGTAAACGGGGACATTAACCTTCGTTTACACGTGGGGATATGTCGTCATGGCTCTGATGTGGTATTGTGTTTAATGTGACATAGAAATTAAATGTTTTGAAAAGGGAATTTTCATCCGGTATTTGCTTCCAGCTCCTTTAAGGATTGAGGAAAAAGAGGATACAATACATTTCAAATAAAGAATACCCTTGAAAATGTGAACAAGGAGTGTTAGAAGATATTATCCAGTTCTTTTAACATGGTGCATTTCCTACAAAAAAGGTTTACGTTCATTTACTTGACCATATTTAGGTTTCAATGACACAACAAGAGACATAAGAGACAAACGTTGTCTCTCTTATAATTTGTCAAAGGAGTCAGAGGATGCAAACACTCTGAGATCTATACAAATATGCATACTGTCATTAAATGGCTGTAAAACATCTTCTGCCCTCAGACACTGATTAAACGATACACTGTGGTTTAACTCATCGTTGCATTCTCTCCTCGTAGGTACATCAGCTGTTGCTTCAGCCACAGTTTATTTTTTTTTCTTCATACCATTCCCCCATGGGGCGCATTGTACAGCAGTTGAAAGTTTTATGGTCAGTCAAATATGCCTGTTAGCTATTTTAAGAGACGTGTTAAGAAGACTGAAGACAGCAGCAGAGGGCACAACATTGCTCCCAGTGCTCGAATCAGAGCAGCAGCTTTCAGTGATCAACAGCACTTAGAGACGCTGCCGCCTCACGTCCGCTCCCATACTTTATGGGAGAAAACACTAAATCTAAATCTCATTTTATTTGTCTTTACCGAATCCTATATGTCCTTAATAAGATCTCAGGAGAGCATCGTCCTACGCTGACTTGCCTGGTGGTCGAGAGTTATGATGTCAACGGGTCATCGTGGTTTATGGGGTCTAGCCCCTGGGCAAGTCAGAGGCTCTTTAGTGCCAAGACAAAACGGGCTCTAAATTTAATTGAGGTAGCAAGAGGGTGCAATAACAATGATCACCATCATCGTAAAAGGCATCGAGGTATCGTGTGCTTTAGTTTTTAATATTAACAATAACCCAGAATAGGTATAGGTGGAGTTATATGAACGGTTAAGAGTAAAAAAAAAACAAAACAACAAAAAAAACCCAACAACTATGCTGTGCAATGGAAAGTCACCACTTATGGACACTTGTATTAAAAGTCAGCTGTTGTGGCTGTGGAGAAAAGAGTCAATGCCGCTCAAAGTGAAAGACTTTCAACATGATATCGGCTCTATTTTGGATGTTTGAGATTCTTCACACATTCTTCACACAAGCGGGAGGGATTTGACTTTCTTGGACTCAGTTACTACACACACTCATACATTCCCTCGCTCTAATCATAGTTTTTCTATCAAACCATTTTCTCTGCTCCTCTGCCAGGATTTGTGTCTTCTAGATGCTCACTCTACTTTAGGTTGCCCTGGCTCCCCAAAACTGACGCAGATGGGGTAGCCGGAATATTAGGAGCCGGAATCATATCAAGAAATGCAGAAATGCACCAAAATCAGACATCCAGCGTTGTTGTTAACAGTAGCTATGGTGTCATCGGTTCTGGAAAAGTGTATCGCTTGTAAACGTGGAAACACAACAATCCTGTCCTCAGACATGTTCACGCATGACTGTATTTGGGCTCAAAGCACTAGTTCTGGTACAATACAAAACTTTACACATGGATATGTTTAACCATGTCCACCAGGATATACACAAATAAATACAGAATAAATACAAAGCCTTTTTTTTTTAGCCTTTAATCTCCCTGGCATATTTGACTCGAGAAGACTCTAGTAAACACAGTCAGAACTCGAAACAGACTTAATTTATTGTCTCTTTCTAGTTTGCAATTTAATGAGGCAAAAAGCTTGACAACAAGTAACTTTTAACAGAAACTCACCAAACAACCAGCTGATGTATATCGAAGTGGATTTCACCATATGAGTTGCACCCTTTGCTGTTTCTGAGAACGTGCTGACGTCATGCATGCATTAACTAAATAAGCCAGCATTTTTTTTTTATTGATAGATATTTGGTTCAGTGCATCCCTCCTGCTCCCCGGCACACTTAGGACAGATCTCGACTCAAAAAAAAAAAGACTCTACAAACAGGATAATCCAAGCAGGATTAAAGTGTAAAACGTGTTGGAGGAATAAACATGAACAGAGAGACAGGGGTGATTTATTAGTTATTAGTTTATTAGTTATTAGTTCTTATTTTCTTCATTTTTTTCCCAAAACAAAGGGTCGATGTCGGCATAAAAAAATAATCGATGATTCAGCAGACATGAGCAGAACACACCTGGTCCCCCTCTCGCCGTCCCACGCGGTGAAGAAACATCCAGACACACAGTTTAGATACAGTTGTCTATGATTAAAACTGGTATTTCCCCCCCCTCCCTCTACTCTGATTGCTTTGGTTACAGCCTATCAAGGTACTTGGCAGCTGCTGGAATCCTGTGGCGGTCGCCATGCACTCCCAACCTGGCATTTTTGTGTTTTTCACCTTCGTGAGGGGTTAGTGATCATAAACTCTGTGATAATCCAGAAAAACAAATCATAAAAAAAAACAAACCCAACAACTTATAAACCCGTAAGCGCTGCAGTGCTACCGCCCTTGTTCTCCGCGGTCCCTATGAGAGAAAGCTTTTCCACACTACAATGATGATCTCCCCCAATGTGGAATGTCAATGTCAATACTCATGTCCTTACATCCTGGCAGAAATATGTACTTTACTGCACTATTTGAGCCATTCATTACAGAGAGGCATTGTTTGCACAAAATGTGCTTGAATTCAACACACTTGTCACCTTGGGGATTTGATCCATGCTCCTTAATGCTCATGATTTATTTTCCCATCCGATCCACTTGATAAAACTACTTTCAGCCGCAGCGTTCCAAAGAACGAGTGCACACTCGCCATCTGTCTCTGCAGCTGCATTGCATGCTGCTTGGATGACTATAATGACCGACGTTAAATATTCAGTAGTCTGGTTTGTTAAATAGCAGTTGTAATTTACGTGCCTCCACTCCGAGGTTGACAATAACATCTTATCTGGAGAATGTTTGCAGCTGAATAAAACCTTCATCTGATGACACCTGAGCTTTGAGCGCCGCACATATTTTATTAGTGGTATTTAATTCAACCTGGAGCTTCATGCATCAGTGTTGCTGTTGTCACCTGTTCTTGACCCACAAAAAATATTTAGAATAGTTTGTGTTTTACAGGATTGGATTCTTCCAACCGGTGGTCTTAGAACCCATTTGCTGATAAAATCAACATCAAGTAGGTTCTGTTTTCGCGACCATTTGTTGTGCGTCTTCCTCACTCATCCGTGGTGACAAAAACAGAAAAACCAGAAAACAGAAAACCATTTCTCCTCATTCCCTGCACAAAAAAATCTGGAGTGATGACCTTCAGGTTTTTGGTTTTTTATCCAGTTAGGTGCATCACTTGTCAACAAGCCCGATGTTTTGTGCTCTTTCCTTTGGCCAAAAGGAGTTCTTTGTTTCAACTCGGTGACACAAACACAAAATATGTCCCTGCATTTTTTTTTTTATTCGAAACACATGGAGAGAGGAAGAATAAATCAGAACGTAACAATCACCGCCAGGTGTTTGAACTCTGCTCAAGGATGAAAGGTAAAGGTTCGCTGAAGCCTGAGGGGGATTCTCTCCGTCCCACCATCTCTCCTGCCTCTCCTGTCTTACTGACTGAGCTTTCAGCTACACACACACACACACACACACACACACACACACACGGTTCTAGACAGCAAGGACAGCTTTATAAAAGGGCTGCAGATTGATTTGGAAGTGGCCGTCAAGGCTACCTGCGGTGAGGACGGTGAGGAGAAAGGCCTCACTTCTTTTGGTATCAATCAACGAAAACAAAATGTTTCTCCTTTATTCTATGGTTGTTTCTTTTTTTTTAATATCTTGGTTCAAGTGAGTTCAGGTGTAAGTTCAAAAATACTGTACCTTGATTTTCTATTATAAATGTGAGTTTTCATATGTTAGAAAGTTCTAATAGGAATGTGATGAATTAAATAACTGTTCAACGTTGTTTCTAATGGCAATTGAAAACTCGTTTGTAGGAACACACTAGAATTGGGATTGTGTGTCTGGTTAAAGAATTCAGTGTTTGATCAAATAAAACTGCTATCGTTGAGCATTCTTTGTCCTTTCTCTTCTCTTACCTTGGAAAATAACTTTGGAAAGGCTTTACGTCACGAGGGAGCTGTTGTTGTCGACTGGCACTCTACAAATAAAATCTAACTTGACTTCACATTGAGATGTTTTTCTCGTTGAGACGTGGATGCAGCCTTCTTCTCGGAAACCAAGGGAAGCCAAAGTGCAAGTGGATCTTCCACTATCTCAAACTGACAAAATCACTTTCCTTCACAGTTGTGATGTCACCAAACTTCTCAACCATCTCCGTCTGGGTCCTCTGAGTCCGTTTATCTCCTGCCTCTCATCTACCTGCTGCTTTCACATTGAACTGATTTTTCATTTCTTACTTGATGTTTTGGTTTTCATAAAAATGGTTTTTGAATGCTCCTCCGAAATAAAAATGAACGTTGCACTGACTAAAACATCATTATTAATTATGCATTTAATTAAGCTGATTGGTTCACCTGCCTCCAGTGTATGCTGTGGTAATTTATTACATAACATTCAATATCCATGGAAAAAACATTGTCCCAGTGATGTTTGATCAGTATTTGTAGCACACACACACATCATTCCCCGTTGTCTCATTCGTGAAACGTGAGCAGAAATAAGTTGTGTGTAAACTGTGTGCAAACCGCAGAAAAGTCAGATCTGGCCAGTGACCACCTAGGAGGTGTACCTACATCCAGTCACCTGGAGGGAGGGGACAGATCACGGTAGTTCAAAGAACCATGCCTGAGGTGACGCGTAAATGGTTTGATATGAAACCGGAGGCAAAAAAAAGGCTCACTGAAATACATCAGACGCATCGCTGGCATAACTGGGGAGTTCTCTGTCTGGAATGATTCCAGTCGGCTCCATCAGACAGCTCCATCCTCCAACACTGCGTTGCTAACTGCGCTATTACGCAAGACTGCGTCCCACCAGCCCACCGTGACACAACACAACACATCACACATGCTGCAAGCACAGATCAGTCGGACATTCCCGGAGGGACGGTTTTCCCGTCCCAAAGTCGTCACCGGATGGAGACTCGCTGCCGCAAATGCTGGAACTTTCACCAATGTCTCGCAGGAAAGTCCCCGGCGCTAGAAAACCAAGCACAGATCACTCGACGTGGCTTCGTCTCACTCACGTTTCTCCACCTCCGTCGTTGGTCATTAGCTCGTCATGGGGCAGACATTTATGCAAATGGATGATTAGCAGCAGCGTGCTGTCAATTTACGTTTGATCAGAGATCCGGAGCTACACGCCTATTTACCATCACGTCTGGGTTCTCCACGGCGTCTGTGAATCCGGTGGAGGTTTTTTTTTTTTCATAGAGTTATGTAGAAACTGACACAAATTTACCAACGTTTCATGAATGAGACCCGTCGTGTTCGACTCTGATCACATCTCACGTCGAAGCGTCGCTGCGTGCAGGCATCAATTAGGTTGAAAGAGCAGTGGGAGTTTTCAGCGAGTGTGAGAAGTCAGCAGAAACCAGTGCACCACATAACAAGAGCCTGTTTCAAACAATGTTCTTTGTCTCTTTGAGAGCTTTCCATGCTCTCTGCACAGTCACAAACACACACACACACACACACACACACTCACAGATCTCAGGAGGGAAGAGGGAAAAGTGTTTGAGAGCCGTCTCCGTTCATTTTCATCTCTTTTTAATACCTCCTCCTCTCCGGAGGTTCCTCTTTCCACCCTCCCTCTCTCGGCTGTTCTCAACCAGCCCCCAGTGGGTGTGAGGTACATTCCCAGTTCCACTCATTCCAGGGTTACTGGTGGAGTTTTGAAGCTGTGACATTTTCAGATTGTCTTCCAGACACGCTCAGGTAGGTGTGTGGCGTGTTCGTGTTCCATCATGTCAGACTCGTTCCTGTGCTTCGCCTCCTCTTCCTCCGCAGCCCTGTCGAGCACAGCTGCCCACTTTTATGCCATAAGGAGGTGCTGTGCTGCTCCATGGCTTCGCTGGGGGACACGGTGTGCTGAGCACTGGTCTGTCCGCGTGTGTGTGCATACGTCCAGCTTCACACGGAGGCATGTGTGTGTCTCCTGTGTTCGTGTGTGTGTGTTCTTCAGACCGCTCACTCTTCATTATTTTCTCTCCTGTGAGACAAGAGTCTTCCACCATTCATTTGAGAATCCCACTGAATTCTCTTTCCGCCAGTGTCCTGCTTCAGTAAGCCCGCTAAATGGTGACCCGAGTGTGTGTGTGTGTGTGTGTGTATCAGAATATTAAAATGCATTTGTTCTTCAACTTGTGTGTTTGATGTATGTGCATGTCCAAATGCACTGGCCTTTATATTTCCACTGATCCTCAAGATCTAGTCAAATCTGTCGTTCCGTACTCTCTGTTCCTTTGAGCATCCTTCACACTTTTGGATTCGTCTTACCTTTCCTCCCAATCCTCTGTGATTTACCTACAACAGGCGTGCACATGTACACACATCATGTCCGGAGCTGCCGCCTAAGATCACCGATATAAATGCATCAGCAGCCTCTCTGGGGGAAAGCAGAGACAATTTACTCTGCTGAGACTGGATTGGATTTGGTAAACATTCCCTTTTATTGTTCCTCCTTCCTTGCTCACATGCTTGAAGCAGTCCTCAAGTTTGGCTGTGTTGCCGTTAGTGCCTACAGAGATCCCATTCAGGGAAAAATTGGCCCGAGTTCATCATGAAGATGAACGGCTGAAGCGGCCTTAAAATGAGCACACATAACGACCCGTGTGCGTGCGTTCCCGCCTGTGTTCCCCAGCACATGTTAGCGCGTGCATTTATCTGTGCGTCTGCGTGCGCTCCATAATGATACCCATGAATTATGCATGTGGTACGATGCGTTTCATTCAATTTCAGCTCTTATTTCCCCCAAACAACATTACAGAGGCGGGTCTCTGGGCATTTGGCTGTAAATAAACTCAAACTAATAGACTTCAACTCTGAGCAACACCCGTCTGCAAAGCACTCAACAGGGAGCGAGCATAACAAACCGCCTCAAGGCAGAGCTGCTCTCAGGTCAGCTCTTGTGTGCTGCTAGTGACTGTCAGCAGCGGCAAAATTGGTGATATGAAATCAGAACTCGGTGAGGTGATGCGCAAACAACAGATTTACATCCATAAATTAGCATGTTATATCAACAAAGGTGTTTGAGCCCCGAGCAAACAATGATTAATAAATCCAAGTGTTAATTGGGTGTGGGCCGGTTCTGTGTATCGACTCACAAAGGTGAGGCTGGATGTTAACAGGTGTGTGTCACCGGTCAGCTTCTGTGTCCTGCTTTTGTGAAAGCGCTCATGGGGACTCGGGGTTAGGAGGTGTGCTGCCATACACGACTGCCCATATCTGTGATCTGTGACCTTGTCCCCTCTCATCACTCGCTGTGGGTGACTGCACCATGGCTCAAAGCTCTGCCCCTCGTCCCCTCTCTCTCCTTGGATCTCCGCCTCTCCTTCCTCTCTGTCCGCCGCCCTCTGACGTCTGACCGTCTCACGTACGGTCCCTCATGTAAGCACCTCTTTTCTGTGCCCGCGGCGTCCATATGTGTACACGTGACACTGGAGGTGTGTGTGCGCGTCGGATGCGTGAGTGCATATAGAACTGGGTTTCAGGCCATCTGAGGGGAGTCAGTCACCTGCAGCTGCACTTGGAGCATGGAAACATGTTTTCTCCTTGACACAACGTGTTCAGTGTGTGCACAGGCTTATCATAGCTGGTGAATAGAACTGACACACACACACACACACATATATATGCACAAAACTGCAGGTGAGGCTCATGTGGAGACGCTCAGGCTGCAGATCATCGTTCTTCCTCTCCAACATCATGACGCTTTCAGCATGATAATTCTTGGACTCTCGTCACCGGGTGGTTTAGAAGAAAATAAATTACCAAAACTAAAACAAATTGTTCATGAAAGCACGTTTTCAATCATAATCTATGAAGCTCATTTGCACCTACAAGAAGCTTCTATAAATGTAACACACGGCCAGAATGAAGTTGTCATCAGCGCTTTCATAGCACACACTGTTAATGAGTCGAGTCAGGAAAGTATGATGTTGTTTTATGGAGAGAAAATCACGTTATTCAGTATATTATTAGTAGATTTTTTTTTCACAAGGTGTACTTATTTATAACTCACATCTGACTTAATTTAACCCGAATTCTAGGAATAATTAGAAGACGTCATTTATCGTCACGGAACAAACAGAAACAGCGCCAAAGCTGGTGGGGGCACTAGATTAGGAAACGGACATCTTGGGTCCTCTTTGGGAATAGGAGCAGTGGACATTTATGGTCATGTGAGTTCCGTCTCAGGTGTGGGGGCTCTGACTCACCATCTGCCTAAGGGGTGACACTGCTGTGGTTCCCCAGTGAGAACTTCTCCAACTCAGTTATTCTCCCTCTGAACAATATGCATAATACCCACAGTAAGCGATTTCATTAATTCTGAATTGTTTTTGGAGGAGAATGATATTGCTCAGAGAGCCTTGTGGAGAAAAGAAAAAAAAAACTTATGATGAAATTATTTGCATATAAAGCATTGCCACAGGTAGAACTGTTCAGATTCATGAAAGTCAACGGCTGCATGTTGAAGAAAACAAAGGAGAGCGAGTGAATGCCACTTCTCCTCGCGTTTCCATCCTTTTGCATGCCTACGTCGGATCCAACAGCAGCTCGATTACCGTGACAATACCCTCACCCAAAGCACAAATCATCCTTTTAATCTCTCAACAATAGTTTCCTTAATTCACTGCACACATGTCTGATATTCCACTCATGGTTTCCGTCTGAGACGGAGATTAAAGACCCAAATATATCCCCGAAGCAATACTGATCCCATAGATCAATCCGAAGAAATCAGCACAGCCGATAGCCAAGAGAGCAAATGCACACCAGAAAGCCCTCCTGCTAACTTTATTTGCAGGGAAAACTATCGTCCATTTGTCAGGATCAAGTGGAAAGACAAGACAAAGGACCAAGGGAGATCTGGAACAGAGCACACGGAGGTTTTTATAAACCACAAAGCATTTAGTTCAACTCTTTTATGTCTGGACTGAGTGACATCAATCAGAGTAATGAATCAGTGTTAAATCCAATTGTCCATCAGCTTCTTTTTGCTTCTGAAATGTCACTGAGAGAAAAAGAGAAAGAGAGAGATGAAAAAAAAAAAGAAGACAACGGGGAAAAGAAGGCCAGATGCTGCTGGTCAGGTCATGGGATACGCTGAGGTTCATCAAGGCAAATTGACTGATGTGGGAAGTGTGATGACCAGACAGAGACGGGCAGGACCGACTACTGCTGAGTCAGACACAGCTAACAGAAACGTTTCATCCAACCAAGAGCAAAAGCAGAAAATCCAAAAGGATCAGACCGAGGTACTCCTGGTAGTCTGCTAGACTAACTAAGACAGACTGTCAAAATAAAACAGGAAGGTAAGTCCAGTTTATTTGTGTAACAAATGTCAGCAAAGACAACTCAAGATACTTTACAATAGAAAAGAAAAAAAATTATAATCAGCACAAGTTAACACATTCAGTTTTTATCACATTAAAAACACAAACCAGTTTGAGACGTTTAAGAGTATTCAAAATAATTGGAAAGGGGAAAGAAGAACAAAATGAGTAAAAGAAGTATAAAATGCTGGAATAAAGGTCATAGTTCAGAGGTTAAGGACTTCAGTGGAGTGTTAAGGTTGGATTTGAAGGAACTAGAGGTTCTGTCAGATCCAAAGGTTTTCTGGGAGTTTGTTCCAGACAGTTGGTGCTTAGAAACGGAGCGTGACCTGAAGGGACACACAGCTGGGACGTACACAGAAGACCAAGAACAACAGACAACGTGACAGATTATCAGGGGCAGGTGTTTCACCTCTTTCACAGTTGATCTCCATTTATGTTATAAACAAAGACATTACACAAAGTTAGCACATCAGACATGACCAGAGGTACGAGGCTTCATGTACTCACTATGTGACCCAGTCACACCTTCTACACCTTCGTGTACCTTCTACAGAATACGGAGTCAAAGTAATAAACCCAAATGTTAAATACGTGTGCTGCTGAAACTGAACTGAAACAGGCTCTAGCTCATTAGCTACATCATAAAGCATAAAAAATAGAAAATGCTGTTCCATAATTCAGGAAACTCAACACCACTCTACCATTTGTTTGTCTGTCTGCCTACTACTGATCAGATTCTCATGAAACTTGACCAACGATGTCTGTTGGCTAAAGGAAGAACCCAGAAAAATCTGGAGTTGATTGTGGGTATGGTAACTCAGCCAACAGTTGTCAAAACCTCAGCGTTATCTCTGCTGCAGTTTTTAATGAGTTATGTCTCGAACTCACCTGAGCAAACTTCATTTGTTTGTTTGTTATCTTAATTAAGTCACGGTTTGCGGTGTGATATATTTAGGGTAAAAATACTCTGTATGTAAATGTGCATCACTGTCTTTGTGCTGTAAGCTTTAATGTTTGCACCTAATTGTCTGTTGATGTGTTTCACGCCGGTGTGTAATTGTCTACTGCTGTATGCGTTTAATGTCGGAGCCCCTCGAAAACGAGATGGCACATCTCGAGGGGGTATCCGTTCATCAGCGTGTAAACGTACTCCGTTTGAAGGCATGCACGCTGCTCAGCTGCTGTGTGCAATCCTCTCAGTGGCCACATGTGGCACCAAAGCACCACTATGCCGATCGCTACCTTTTGTCCAAAGACGTCCATTCCACATCAGTGTTTGTGGTGAATGACCAGCTCGGGCGGACGTCTGCACTATTATCAGCGATGATAAGCAAGACTGAGCAGTGGACTTGACCGTGATGAATATACTCCGCTTACATGGGACATGCAGAATCCCAGGGAGCCAATCACCCTGAAAAGACTATGACGAAAAAAACAGGACCTTTTCAAGTGATCATTTATTTTTTATCAGAGCTATGGCTGTCTGCACAAGGATCATAAAATGGCCCTTTTTTTCTTTGTCCCGTCAAAAATGTAAAGTACTCCCACTGGGTATGTCCTGAATGCACATAATAAAGGAATAGTCTATTTAAGTGATATATATATATATATGTGATAATATGACTGTGCTTCCACTGAAAAGAAACCCTGTGGTTGTTTTTGTAGCAGTTTATGACCCAATGTTACATTTTTGAATTCGGTGTCCTGCTGCTCCTATGAATCTGTCTGCTGTCTCGAGCGTGTCGCCCCTTTTTTTTTTTTTTTTTTTTTTGAAGGAAGGAGCAATTCCAGATATAATTAGAGGAAAGAAATGTTCATCGCATGTGAATTTTATTGTCTTCAATTATACATAAAAGTGAAAACCAAATTGAGTTCCGCGGTGTGAAGTGGAGAACAAAGGCACTGTGGAGCATTTACCAGTTCATTTACAGGGTTTCACCATCCCGGTTACACAGAACCCTTTGAATCAACACACGATAAGAGGGGAACAGACCGGCTTTGTCGCCCAGAAAAGGACAAACAATGGTGGTGACCAGGTGTTTGGGTGATAAGAGTTGATCAAACCAAGATCAGTTAATGTGAATTCATCTTCTCATTGTTGTTGATCTTCCATATTATGCAACACATACCGGTATGTAAATGGAAAGCAGTAACCAGCTGGACTTTATATCAGGTGTTCTCAGGTTGAAGCTGAATCCCGTGGTTGTGTTTAAGTAGAGGCGTGACTCGACTCCACAGAATAAGTTATTTTTGTTGGGCAATGCATTTCTACAGGAATGTATGCACCAGCAAGCACAGTGATTAAGATCGCTGACAACTTAGACCAGGTATAAACAAAACCGGATTAAATTGGCTTTGGGGAAGAAAGTGCATTCATGAACTGATGCTAAGAGGTGGTAAATATTCTCTTCAGCAGTGGGGGGGGGGGGGCAAGTACATAAAACTAGTTGTCAGTCTGAAACCAATTCACCAACTATACCTTTGTGTTTCTTGAATTCTAATGGATTTCCCATTGACTCCAGTGTAAATCCTTCCCTACATTGGCTCTGAATCCATCATACTCCAAGAGAGGGTACCGTACAGGTTATCAGTCAATTAGTGCGGTTGCAGTGGTGGAACTCCAGTTAAGTAACAGAATGTCAAAAAACACCTGTCTATTTCCAGTACACCCAACATGACCTATTGCACATGAAGTAGAATCATTATCTACTAAAAGCAAAATCAATGTACGTTTACTACTTATTTCATGATATGATATTATATACAAGTAATTATTGAGTCTTCTTTGTGAGACAGCTGCTCGTCTAAAATCATTTTTGGATGACGTTCATGCTCCATCCCTGCACTGGAAAAAGATAAGTACATTTGTTTTGCATTTCGCAAACTATGCATTTTTGTTTGTCAACACCTGTCAGCAGAAAATAATTTGTCAGGTCAGGGTTATGGTGAGGTTGTAGGGGGATGGATGGGTTTGATACGGCGCTGGGCTTTTTTGATGTGTATGTTTGAACTCTGTTTCAGGTGGAAGGTGCAACCTGAGGGCAGTCAGGCACACGAGTCAGAGCAGGCAAGAGTAAGAAGCGAAGATCTTTGAGAAGTCTGCAACAAGTACTATTACATTATATGGGGTGGGTGACATCCAATACTTTTGTTTATGATTATGTTTGCTACACAAATGATCAAAGCATAAGTATCACATCTACTGCTCCTTCCATTCCATTCCATTCTTAGGTGTGAATCTAGATAAGGCTGCAACAAGATTGCAAGACCATTTGCAGACCCCCCGCCCAATCTAAATTCTTGAAACAGAATAGAATACGGCACACAGAATATCTACGGTAATAGAGTTCCCCATGATCTCCACCTAAGGTTCTTCATTGATTTGAACCACATTCCAAATCAACACGATGATGATGATGTTTTAACACAGTATCTCTTACGTTTAGTGGAAAATATAGTATAAATGGCACATGTAGTTCCCCACACCACACAAACATTTGCTGGAGAAGAATATATTATTCAGCCTCTGCAGCCTCCAACCCTCATCTCTAAAGATGAAATATACTGAGTGGGTCCTGCAGACAGTCCCGCAGTAAGCACCTCAGTCAAGCAGAAAAACATCTTCCACATTGTCATAATGTACACAAAATGTTATTTACATGATCCATCGCCTCAAGATAATGTCTCTCCTTGCTAATGCAACTGTGTGTGTGTGTGACCTTCAACAACCAGTTAATGGATTTAAAAAATATATATATTTTATTGGTCTAGCATTTTATATCGAATGGTCTCATCATCCATATCACTTCTTTTTTGTACTTTTGTTCACTTTTAGTACTTTAGTACTGAAATACGCAGGTCATTAATTGGCTATTTTTGCTGTTTTAGGGGAAATTAGATATTAGATATTAGCCCTGCTTTTTTTTTTTTTTTTTAAATCAGTGTTGACATTGTTGGACAAATCTGGTGTTTTGTTGATCCATCCATCTTTGCACATAATTACATGCATTATTCATCCTTTCGAGGGTCTATTCACACACACACACACACACACACACAGACAGGTCAGCAGTAATCGTCACCAGGACTATAATGTTTAGTTAATGTAATGACTCTTCACATTTGAATGTGGAAAGATGTTTCTTTGAACCTGTTCATAAAAACAGTCACATATTCCATTAGTTCACGATCTCCCTGAATGAGCAAACACAGAGATGAGTGATTTTTTTGCCGTGAACTGAATGTACTGGGTGTCAGCGGGGACAACCAACCCTCTATGCAGCTTCTGCGAAAACACTATTTGACTTTGAAGTAGATATGGGAAATGCAAAGTGCTCGTCAATAGCTTAGCACCGCGTGAGTTCATGACAAAAGCGCCATTTTCAAAATCCTCTGACATATATAGGACTTTTTTCGGGAAACTCAAAGACCCTCAACAGAGGATTCTTCATTCACTCCACAATCACACACTGATGGTGGTACATCAGACTGACGGAAACGTGGCTGCCGATTCACACCGACGGCCTCTCGGACCAGCACCATACATTCACTCAGTCATTCACGTTCAAGCGGCCGGTGTGTGATCAATAATAATCACACGACACGTTGACGAGTACAATGAAGACACAGCTGTTCCCAGAGTTTGGACATAACTTGCTGTTAACATTACCCCCCCCCCGAGCCATGAGGCTCTAGATCACCTCATGGGGCAGACGATATGAAAACAGAAGCTCACAAGGGACCTTGTTGTTGGAAGTCGGACCTGTTGCACTTACTCTCATCGTATTGTGTTTTTGCTTCTGATTTCACCATACTTGATAGTGTTTTTGCTTTCTGGTTCCTGTTGTAATCTATCTGATCTGTCATGCTGCTGGAAATGTGAATTTCTCTTGTGAGAGTGAATAAAATGTCTATATATCTATCTATCAAGCCTCAGAGGTGGTCAAATTGACCTGGATAGAAATCTTGGCGGTGCAGTATTGTAGAAATAAAATGCGGTCGCCGGCCCCCCAACGTTCACGCAGAGGAAAATAACTGTCAGAAGATCATGAAAGAAGAAGTGCAATGCAAAAGATGATTAGTTCCAATTGTATCACTCACACTGACATCATCTGTTTGTAGAGATCTTGTAATTGACAAAACAGACCTAAGTGCTACAACCAGTAGGAAAGGTTTCTACTGACAGGTGATATTGTGTGCTGCCATATTGAATTCTGAGCTCAGGGGTTTGGCCAAGTTATAGATGGGATATCCATCTGCAGCTCAGACAATAACTCATGCATTGCAACAACAATAAATATCCCGATGGAGCGTAAAAGCATTTTTTGGATCTCTATTTGTACATTGTTCCCCACTGTTGCAGGGCTGTGACTGTGGGTTTACGATGACTTTGAATGTAGACTTGTATTCAGCAGCCTTACAAACCAGCCGACAGCAAATGTCCTTTACTACTTTTAGAGGTTCGCCGTCTACTCTGCCATGACTAAGAGGGTGATGGAAACTTTGACACATGTCACTGAGCTAAATTTACTACTTGAAAATAAAAGGTCATTGGGTTTGACCTTTGCTTCCAAGCCAGGTGGGTGTGAGAACGCCTCTTAGGCAGATAACACGTCTGTCTGGACTGAGCCACATTGTGAAAATCGCTGACAGCTGAGGATGAATAATGCAGCCGCAATATGCAACAGAGGGTGAAAGGTAACTTTCTGTTTTATTGTGTCTTTAATTCCAGTGGGCACGAATGGGCTCACACTTAATTTCGGTATTTCAAAGTACGCATTTCTGCCTCTAATTCACTGTACTCCTCTGACACCCTCTCACTCCACCTGTCTGCGGAACAAAACGTTTAAAAATGGGAGGACACACAAAAGCTGGATTTATGTGTTGAACTGACACTGACCCTACACAGACGCCCTCTACGCTGTCATTAGCGCCTGCGACTGTGTTTCCAGTTATCTGGTTCTTTTGTTTACTTCAAGCGATAGCGACTGAGCAGATCTGGTTCCTGCAGTCACTCCAAGAAAATCAGCATTATATTCTGCTCACTTTTCCAGGCAAACATCGCAAAAAAAAATTGTGGACGGCTGTACACAGACACAGAAGAGTCTGGCGAAGTCACATGATGCAACAGTCCAATCGTCCAGTTGTTGCTGTGGACAGGTTGCGGAGAGGTGCACGCCAAGCGGCAACGTGTCGACACGCTGTCGGTGGATTTGATGCAGACCCAGAAATCAAGCCTGAGAAGAAAGGAAAAGCAGCCAGAACTGCAAAGCAAGTCGCTCAACAGCAAAAAAGTTCATATATAATCCAATATGCAAACCCCCTCTATGTGATCATCATTGGCCACTCATCCATAATACGTGCCAACCAATGTATTTCACTAAAATAATGATAATAATAGAAAAAAGAAAAAAAACACAGTTGTGGTGCCTTGAAATGAATGTAACTTTGACCCACATCTCCCAGCAACCCCACCCCTCTAAATTAAAAATCCATACTTCATTTCTTGGGCAGGCAACGTTGTTTCTGTGAAGCAGCTGGCTGATGTGGACAGCGGTGATAGCCACTCAGTCAATGTTCAGGTCAGCGCGAGCTCTTTATGCCTCAGCACTAACTGGTAGAAAAGCCGGGATGATGGAAGGCGAGACGAGGAGGGAAAAGACTGAAATGATCATCTAAAGGTCAGAGTCCAGTTCAGGACACACACAGTTTGGAGAAGATTAAGTTTGAATATCTGGTCTGAGGGGATTAGTTTGGTTCAAACTTGCCCAAAAGTGAATTTAGTTTACTGAGCGTTTGTCAGTGAATGCGGGATCGCTTTGAAACTGACCAAAGCTGATTCAGCACTGTGTGATATCGACCATGTGATTCCGAAATGGCTCTGTACACAAAGTCCTCAAAGAAGTATGTTTTCACATGATTTCATTTAGGACTTGAACCAAACACATGAGTCAGTATTCTATGAATACTTGAACGCATTGAAAAAAAGAACTGGAAATGACTCTGCACCCATGAAGAACATAGAATGTGAAGCAGCAGATCATCTGTGACAGAACACTTAAATAAAAGCCTTCAACGAACCGTAGAAGAGTCCAACGCTTAACCATCATAAAAATATTTTTTTGGCAGTAGTGATGAGCATCTTGATAAAACAACACCCATCTATTCCATACTCATATTTGTACTTCAGTGCACTAATTCAACATTATGTTTTTTCAACGCCTTGTCCCAAACATAAATACAGTAAAGTATAGAATATGTAATATTCAATATTCCAGCGATAGAACCTAATATGTGAAATAGAATACAATGCATTTCACGTGCCCCTCGCCTCCCTCTCCGATGTACTGGCAGACATTTTAACTTCAACCACTCCTCACACAGACATAATACTGTTCTACAGAATGACCTGTCTCCTTGTCACAGTGGTTAATGAAGAGACCCTCTCCAAACAGCATGAGAGCCAGGGCAGACGTTCATACTTGAAATAACAAGTGTGCTTTGCAAAACGCCCCAGAAGAACACACTGACCCAGGAGAGACTCTTACTTTGAGTCATTTAACGAACATCTCCATCTGCCCTTTGCCGTTTTACGACTATTTTCTAGCAACTTTGTGAGTGAATCTATATTTACTGTGGTTTTTTTTGTTTTGTTTTTTTTGCAGAGATCTTTTATGGCTGATTAAAGATTTGAACATTGTGCTTGATCTCGCCTGGAATTGAATCTCCGACCTTCTGACTGCCACAGTGACATTTACCTGCTCATTCACACATAAAGTACATATTAAATGAAGGTCAGAGGTTTGTGTCCGACTGTAGGCTAATGGTGATCTGTGTGTCATATGCCAGCTCATGTGCCTTTTCACTTCACTGCTATGACCGGTTTATTGACCATCACTTCATCAGGCTGGGGGACCAAAATGCATTAGTACACTCTTATTTGTTAATGCCCATTTGTTAAGTTGCAGACACACGTGGTTTGCAGAAAACTTGAATTATAAACTATGTCTCTGTGCTTTAGTTTGTTAAGAAATTCTGTGTAATAGTAACTTCAAGTACTGGAATGAAGGCCAGTACATCTACATAGTAAATGATAAATGGGCTTTCTTGGCTTTTTCTACACCTTCGTGGTGCCCAAAGCCCTTTACAATGGCCTCACATTCACCCATTCATACACACACTCATGCACCAACGGGTGGCTGCTGCCTTGCATGGTGTTGCTGCGCCCACTGGGAGCAATTTAGGGTTCAAGGACACTTTGGCATGTGGACAGCTTGAGCGGGATTCAAACCGCCGACCCCTCTGTCATTGTTGCAGAGCTGTCCACAAATACAAGAACGGCTAATCAGTGACCTGTTATTTCAGACATGTCTAGGAGTCCAAGTCCACTAGGTTTTGACCTAGTGTTGTGATCTGAATCATTTCTGAATGTTGCAGTTGTAAAGAATAGTCATGAGGACGCATTTCAGGGACTTCTACCGAGTCGGGGGAGCCGCTGTGAGTAGAAATGTACTGACGTTATAGAAGAAATACATCACCAGCATGGTTCTTTCATTGTGTACAAGAATAAAATGTCCTCGATACTTTTGACTTCATTATTTACATATTTTTTCCCACTATTTGCCATTTGATATGTGTGCTTGTCCTTCAGTCTTTGCTCAAGCAGCAATCACCATTATTTCAATTAAGGAGAAAACACCAGCTCTCTTGATCCTTTCAGTAAAATCTGTCTTTCTGCCCTCGAGCCTTTTAGACTTTACGCTTGAAGAGGAGGTCAGCGGAGCCGTGCTGCACTCCAACACCCAATGGGATGCATTTGATACTGTCAAGAACAATTTGGCGCCAGTTCAGGGTGTGCTAGGAGCGTGTCAGCTTGATTTAGGTTTCCTGTGCTGGGGTGCAGGGGCATCAGGGATAGTTCCCCTTAACGCCCTGTGACTGGAGCTGGATGGCAAATGCACGGGGATTACTGTCACACCGCCACTGACACACACACACACACACACACACACACACAGTCAGGTCGCACACAGCGGACGTGAAAGTATATCTACGAACACACAGACTCATCCCCTCAGTGAGAAACACACATATAATCTAATGAGTGTGTGTACATGCATATTCTATGGTTACGCACACCCATGCAAACATGCAGACACGTTGTCTCATTGCATCACTCATTGCAGCGCCATAATGAAACCGGAGGAGAAAAATGCACAGGGACAGGTGTCTGAGCATTTCACAACATTACAGTGAGTCTGTGTGGAGAAGCCACAGATTCATAAAAGTCAAGAGCGTGTCCCATACGAGTTAGCCAAGCGAGGCCTCGTCTGGAGGTGCGCGAGCGCCGGCGACGCCACTGTGGACTCATTCAATTCAATTTTATTACGTTTATTTGAATACATATGATTTAATGTGGATTATGCCTGGCTGCTTTGTATTGAACGGATTTCAATTCGATACGTTTGCCGTATGTACATCTGAGCGCGCATATACACACACACACACACACACACACACACACACACACACACACACACACACACACGCACATACACACACAGTGTTGCTGTACTTATCTCAGAGCGCCCTGACATCACACAGCACCTTTCTCTTCTATGGACATTTTACCTTTGTGGCCTGCTGG
>CAAKHB010001043.1:7569-17569 GCA_901007665.1 Aeoliscus strigatus
CCTGTGTGTCAGCCCTGAATTGGGGAATGTTCCCAGTTTACATTCTTCAACTATGTTTCTGTTGTTGTACTGTACTATTAGAACCGCAGTTACAGCCGTAACTCGTCCTTTCTGTTAGTTACCAATACAGCATTTGTGTTTCTGTGTCTGTTCCCTTCAAACAGTACAGAGGCAGAATAGAACTGGGCTGTCCGAAGCCGAATCATGACTGATTCTGGACCAAGTGAACCTGGCTCAAAGGTTACGGACCCACAGCATTCTAAGAAACTCCTCCGGGTCCTTCGCACCTTCTGGCAAGAGCAAAGTTTCCATGATGCCCTGCTGGTGGTGGACGGAGAAGAACTTCCAGTTCAGAAAAACATCCTGGCTGCTGCCAGTCCGTACGTCAGGTCAGAGTAACAACTTCCTGTTATCTTGTGTCAATGTGCAAGCGACATGGTGTGTCCACTCTCACAATGCTGTTCTTTGATTGTAGGACCAAGCTTAACTACAATCCTCCAAAGGAAGATGGGTCAACATACAGGATTGAGCTGCAGGGGGTCTCCATGGCCATCATGAAACAGATCCTGGACTACATCTTCAGTGGTGAGGTGAGTCACTGCCATTAGCTTCGTAATGCCCCGCCCTCCTTTGTTTCCCCACCGACGTATGCATGTGCCTGCCTGTTACATATAAACAGATCACTCTAAGTGAAGGGACCATCCAGGACATGGTGCAAGCATCTGACCTGCTCCTCATGACTGACCTCAAGTCGCTGTGCTGCCAGTTCCTTGAGAGCTGCATCACGGCTGAGAACTGCATCGGCATCCGCCTCTTCTCTCTTCATTACTGCCTGCACCACGTCCACTACACTGCCACCGAGTTCCTGCAGACGCATTTCCGCGATGTGGCGCTCACGGACGAGTTCAGGGAGATGCCTGTGGACCAGCTCTGTGAGGTGCTCGCCATGGAGAGGCTGAACGTTGGCAATGAAAAGCACGTGTTGGAGGCTGTGGTGCGCTGGTTTGCACATGACCAAGAGGCTCGCAGGGTGGGTAGCACTCACCCGTCTGGATCCAAAAACTACAGGACATCCAGCCTTAAGAAAAAGAGGTTTAGCAACATTCGGTACATCACTTTATTCCTGTGATGAGTTAATAAGACATGATTGCAACCCTTAATGCTGTCACTTTGACTTTTTTTTACCCTGAGTAAGTTTGTGTGTGAGTCTTTTGCATCAACGACAACAGACGACATCTTTTTGTAAGATGGTTCACAGGATGAGAACCGAGAACCCTCATACGTTTCATCACTACTCAAACAGCCGATGTGTTCTAGATAGATCTCACAAGAGAAATGCTCAGAATTCCCATATGATTTGTTTCAGACTGTGTGGAAATCTCCTCATGTCAGCCACGTATGTGTGCAGACAGCACAGCCAAACCAGTTTGATCGTCACACACAGCAAACTAACTGCTGCGTGTTTGCTGCAAGCGCGTCCATTTTCTCAGCATGAATTTTGCAGGTTCTATGGTTTTTCTTAGTGGTGACACAGATGATTTGCGTACAAGGGTTTGCACACTTCACAGTTCGTTACAGATCACCTGTAATTAAGAATGTGAACCATTAGGAATGTGACGCACCAGCAAATCACGCTGAATACAGCGACTGAAAGTGTCTGAACTCTGATCTGTGAAAACATCTGGTCTGGGGTCACTTGGGTCAGGTGGTATCAGGTTTTAAGGTTTTCAACTTTAATTAGTTTGTCAGGCTGGAGGCGTTTCAACAGCTGTCATGAGAAATGTCAGCTGATGCAAATCTCAGTGTTCAGACTCTGAGTGAACTCCTCCAGCAGCTCAGTTCCAGTTCACTGTGTGTAATGGAACGCATTACCGTGTGTGTGTGTGTGTGTGTGTGTGTGTTTCCAGGTGCACATGAAGAAGGTGATGTCAGCAGTGTGGCTCCAGGGCCTGGACATCAGCTACCTGAGAGAGCAGGTGAACACAGGAGTTCTAAACAGTACAAAACCTCCAAATCATACCAAGAACATTTGTCTTATTTATGTCTCATTTTGAGTCATAAATCTCTTTACGCTTTAAGTAAGACATATCACCTGAAAAAAAACCCAAACTTGACCATTTTTTTCCACTTTAAAAAGGCAGAAATCTGTCATGTTTGTTTTTCTTATTACCACTGGTAGATTTTTTTCTACATATCTAGTTTGAAAGAAGTGATATTTTAACTAGAATTGACACATTTTGACTAGAAATAAGACAAATATTCTCGGTAAGAGTTTGTGCAGTGTGTCTGTTCATTTTCAGCTCCATATGAGTTTTCTGGATGAGACGTTTACGTTGCATCATTTCCTGTCAGGCTATGGGGGAGCCGCTGATGAGGGAGGTGATCAGAGAACACTGTCAGTCGGTGCTGGGTGAGAACCAGCTGCAGGGCGAAGCTCTGCTCGCTGCCTTCAAACCTCGAGGTTACTCTGAGTGTATTGTTCTTGCTGGAGGAGAGGATCGCCGGTGAGTTCCTGGGCTCTGCAACGTTGGTCATTGGATTTCATTTCTGCTATTATACAGCAGGGGAAATGTGTCTTGAACGTGGCATTTGGCATTGGCGCCATATGATCCCATCTGTTCAAATGTATTTTCCTTCATTTATTTTAGTTTGTGTGAATTGTTTTGGAGCGGTTGTTATCAGAATTGTAAACAGTTGTAACTTGTGCAAGTCTTTCTTTCTCTTCATCTGTCTCTCTCTCACACACGCACACACATACATCTAGTTTGCTTCTTCATCCTGTCTTCGTTATATATGTCACCCAGTTACTGGTTTGAGGCAGATATTATTTGGGCTGATAAAGGGAGGCGACACACAATGCAGAGCTGCTGCCCGTTGACTTATAGTTTATGAACACTGAAAGTGACACATCCCCGATGGTCCAATGGTCCACGGTTCACCTGCCTCAACCACATCACTCACGTTTGGTTTTAATGTCTTCAACAGAAGCAGGAAACCGACGGCGCTGACTCGCTGCATGTGTCCGCTCTACGACACCAACAGACAGGCCTGGATTGAGCTTCAGCCAATGAGCATCGCCCGCGTCGGCCACGGGGTCGTTGCTGCAGGTCGGTCAGTGCGTGGAAAAACACATCTTTGAACTGGTCGATTGAAAAGAAGGCACTGACAAGTGTGTGTTGCCTGTGTTAGAGGGGTTCCTGTTCGTGGTGGGAGGGACAGATGAGCACAAAACCATCCTGAACAGCGGAGAGAGATACGACCCTGACTCCAACGCCTGGAGCCCCATTCCCTCCATGCTGCAGGTACACCCACCTGTCAGATGCACTTTCTCTGTCTCAGTCACGATAAATCAACCCAAAGTGTCTGCAGCCACGTTGATTTGTGGTCATCTTGATTTTTGTTTGTTTTTAAAAAAATGTTTCCTTCACATCCACTAGGTGTCAGTAGTGTGTCAGCTTCACCTCAGGAAGAGGTGAACTGTCCACCATCGAACGCTGCAGATAACATTTCCATATTAAGATCAGTATGTTGAGTCAATGTTGAGTTTGTTGAGTGAACCACGACTCGGCTGCAGTAAAGTAAATAACTTCATGTTGTTGACCAGTGTGGTGGAATTCAGTTGAGGCGTGTTCACATCTCCAGACTGTCTGTCCAGTGGGAGCCGTGTGGAATCAGACCGTGTGACTTCATTCAGCTCTGACTAATAGTTCCTACACTATCATGCTGGAGCTCAGCTCCGCTCCTGATGACGCCAGCATGTTTTCGTCTGCTTCCACAGTTGCCGTGGAAGCTGACAAGTGCCTTTTCGTGTGCTCATCATGGGTGATGTTGTGTGCAGGCGCGTCAGAACTTCGGCGTGGTGGAGCTCGACGGGCTGATCTACGTACTCGGAGGAGAGAGCGAAGAAACGGAACTGACCACCGTCGAAGTGTTTGACCCTCACTTCAAAACCTGGAAGATGCAAACCAGTATGACCATGATCCGCAAGGTAGCCCCCCCCCCCGCGTCGACTTCATGGTCGGACGCACCGCGCCGTCGAGCGCTCGTCTCAACACACACAGATAACAGAAGTGAGCTGATGACTCTCATCCGTGTGGTGTCCCTCAGGTTGGCTGCTACGCCTCCATGAACAAGAAGATCTATGCAATGGGCGGGGGCTCCTACGGGAAGCTCTTTGACTCTGTTGAATGCTTTGACCCCAAAACCCAACAGTGGACCGGACTCTGTCCTCTGAAAGAGAGAAGGTGTGTGTGTGTGTGGTTCTTGTTTAACGTTTTGTCTTCAGCCATCCCGACTGCCGTTGCATGTGATGTGAAACAGGAAATGAAACAGCTGTGTGGTCTTTGTCAAACTCCCCAGTGTGTCAGTTTGACTTCTTTCAGTGCAATCACACTGACAAAGTGAAGTGAACCTCCGAGTCGTGACGGCGCTGGCGTCATCCAGTGCAGTTGGAAGATGTTAAAATGTTGCTGCAGAGCTTTTCAAAGGGTGATGACAAGTGTGTGTGAGAGGCCGCAACTGAAATTAAACGAAAGAAAACAGGAGCCCTGAAGGATTCATGTGGAGGAGTGCAGCCTCTCATGAAGAAAAACATTCTAAAAAAATAATTCCAAGCTGCCGTTTCCCCGTCAGGTTTGGGTCGGTGGCGTGCGGTGTCGGCCAGGAGCTCTACGTGTTTGGCGGAGTGAGAAGTCAAGAGAACGACAATCCAGAGCAACGGCACATGATGACCTGCAGGTCTGAGTTCTACCACGATGAGATGAGGAGGTCTGTATCTGTGCACACACGCTGGAGATAGACCAATGTGTCACTGTGTTGAAATCCACCTGGATCGGAATCTCCATCCTGGACTCTCATGATCTGTCAAACTTTCTCTTTGTCCATTGGATCGTTAGTCGTTTCTCATTGGCTGGCAGCGGTGTGTTAAAACCTAACGCACAGGCAACTACAAAACAAGCAAAATGGATGATTTCAACATTTCTTTCAACGTGTTTGTGGCGGACAAGAATGTTGACGAGTGGGATGCTGCAGAAGAAGAAGAAGACATGGGGCAGAAAAGACAAAAATTAAGCGAAAAACAGGGAAGAGAAAACAAACTAATCATTCCATTTCTGTTTCTTTGGCAAATGTCCATGGTGAAAATGGGTCAATCAATGTGTAAGTGTGTGTGAAACGACGTTTGAAGGCACGAGGTGCGTTCCATTTACTGTCCTTACCAGGGAAATCCCACCTGGACATGGTGTTCAGCATTCAGTGTGGGGGCACACAGTATTATCTGTCGTTGTGAACGATGTTTGTACTGTTTTTGTCCTGTTAGACAACTGTTTTTGTTGACGCCCGTCACCCGTGACGCCCCTGTAGTAACGCTCCTGTGACGGGCTGCAGGTGGATGTTCCTGGACGACCAGACTCTCTGCATCCAGACCAGCTCCTCCTTCGTGTACGGCGCCGTGCCCATCGGCGCCAGCATCTACGTGGTGGGGGACCTGGACACAGGTCCGTGTCAGACCCGCAGCCTATAAACGTCCCACCTGCTATGAACTGGACGTGTTTGAGTGACCTTCCTTTGTGCACAGGCACGAGCTTCGACTACATCCGGGAGTTTCGCCGCAGCACGGGGACGTGGCATCGCACCAAGGCCATGTTACCCTCCGACCTCGCCAAAACCAGCTGCGCCGCTCTGCGCATCGCCAACTGTCGACTGTTCCGCCTGCAGCTGCAGCAGGGCGTGTTCCAGATCCGAGTGTGACGTCCGCCAGCAGCTGCTGCTTCACCTTTGCACTCGGGTTCTTTCTTCCTTTGGGTTTCGGGGGCAAAAAACACTGACGTATTCTGATTACTGCGTTATTCATCAAGACCTTTTATCATTTAACTCGTATTCTGTTGTATGAAAAGCTATCAGGACAGAAGTTCCTCTTAAACACTTTAACCATGTCGTTTTTATGGAAAATGATTTAAGTATGGGATCCTTTTGTTTTAATTTGCGCTGCTAACTGGGGGATTGAACCATGCACATTTTAGAGGGTTTTAGAGCTGTTGTGGCGCGCTTTGAGATGTGTTGTTGGTCTCCTGAGTCCCTCTGAAGTTCCCTGGATGTTCAGTGTACGTGAACAAACAGCAGACTTGACTTGATTATCAGTTTTTAATTGTTGACTTTAGGTCTGTTTACCCACGTTGGTCAGAAATAGACTTTGCTGTTTGCGTTGCTGGTGTGGACCTCTGACCCGACTTTCCAGGCAGAACAGCTTTGGCATCTCTTGACCCCGTTTGTTCGGTGTGAGTTTCAGCTGCTGCTGTCCGTCGGCCGCTCAGAGGACGCACAGGAGACACAGTCAGTCAGGGTTCATGCTGCCGCACAGACACTCCCGCTGCTGTTTTTATACTCCTTTTCTTTGTGAAAGTCAACAAATGCTAAATGAATCTTTTAGACGACCACACAGCAAGTAAAAGTCTGGAAAAATGCACAAGCATGATTTATTCGGTGACTTTGGGGCATATGATGGATGGATGGTCGACGTCCCAGAGTCCTTGACTGTCACATGGACATCCTAAGTCCAAACCTCTGCAAACACAAACAAGTATTCAGGTATGTTTGGGTGGAGGGTGATAATGTTTGAAAGAAAAAACTCAGTGTACTTTGGCTGTTGGTTGGATTTTTAGCCTGAGAAATTTGGTTTGGTGAAGGTGTTCCAGAGTCTGACTGTACTGCGGATGACCACGTTTCCCTGTGCTCTGATGACCGGGGGGGGCTTCTATGTGTACGTATGGTCTGGATGGAGAACATTGGTTCTGTGATAAACATGTGCGAGGCAATTTCTAGAAACGTATGTAAACAGATGAGATGGAAGTGAGAACGCAGGTCCAAACACTGGAACTCGTCTGAGAGAGTTAATCCGAGCGACGTGTGAAATACATTGACATACTGAACCCGAGTTAAAACCAGAGGCTACAGGGGCCGAGACTGGGGGGGGGGTCGACACCAAGAATGAGACCAAAATAATGCAAGACCATTACTAAAACTGTAATAATGGTTTATTATTCAAAGTCCAAATACGTTCAGTTCGATGTGGCAGCTCATTCATAAGCTAAGCTCTAACGTTAGCTTAGCTTCTGAGAAAGTAAACAGTAAGTCAACAAAAACAAATAGAGCATATAATGCTAATGAATTCTTTTATTCATGGCACATCACTTGCAGTTGAGTGGGAGTGTTAAGAGTTTTACATTTAAAAAAAGTTAATAAAAAGTTAAAATTGATAATTGAACTGAAGTTAGGTAAAACTGCAGCTGTGGTTCATCCCGGACAGAAAAATCCAGTCAACACCTTGAAAATACTCTTGAAGATCTCGAGTACTACAACATGACGACGGATTGCTCATTCAGAGCTGATGCCAAGGTCCAATTTGAATTGTACAACAAGAGTTATTTCTCTGATGACATGAATGAGAAGGCCAACGTCAGGAAATGAAACAGAACGTCCTCGCATCACTGTTGTGCCGTGTGGAACAGACTTCAACAGACCAAAGAGCATCGTTTGCAAACATACCAGGCAACGTGCACGTCTCTGGGCTATCACCTCATTCAACAGCAGGAGATGCTTGTGCAACACATTTTCATATTGCAGGTGAACAAACGATGATTCGCCAGGATTCGATACACGAGCCACTTTCCTCCACTCACTTCATCATGTGCTCTTCTAAAAACCTGGATATTAATCGGATTTCACACACACGCTTTGTACAACGTTTCCTCATGTGTGCTTGCGCCTGCAACCTCACCTGAAGCTCTGAGGCCAACTGAGGGCTAGAAGTGTTTCCTGTCCTGTTTGTTTCCACGTTTGATTCCAATCCCACATGCTGTTGGTTGGAATTACAAGCGTCTGGTGAAACATCCTTCCAAACATTTTTCCATTCCACAGTGCCTCCTCACTGTCAACGCAGTTTATGTGCGAGCTGCTCTTACTCACTTGACACATCATGAGTGTGTGTGTGTGTGTGTGTGTTGTGACACTTCGGACGCTTGTTGTCCAACATGATGATGCTGGAACACGAGTCGTGTTGTGAAAACTGTGGAGTAACTTTTGTAACGATGACATTTGTCTGATGTGACCGTCGTTGTCGTTCATATATGTCAGCAATTAAAGCAGCAACATGAAACTCAACTTATTAGTTTTCATTTTTGTTCGTTTGCAGTCCTTCAGAGAGAGACTCGGACACACACACACACACACAGAACACACACAGACACACTTCCAGTAAAAGAGTGGATGGCAGCAGACGAAGGTCTTCAGTCAAAATGTGTTTAATGTAAATCGGGACACGTCTAGACGACGGATTAACTAACAGGATTATCAAAACATGACAGTTAAACTGAGCAGCTCTTGTGACAATTCAGCTAAACTGTGTGTGTGTGTGTGTGTGTGTGTGTGTGTGCGCGCGCAGCACATGTCTATTTTACCACCTGTTGGTTTACGATTTGTCTCCTGTGAAACTATCATGATCACAGCATTATTTCTACTATTTCTACTCTAAGCACTTCAGTGTGACAAATCAACAGGTGAATTTAAACTCACACCACATACGTACTATATATACAAACACTTCAGTACTGAAGTACTTAAAATGACCTTTAAGCTTCAGAGAATTTTTACCTTTAAAAATAAAAAAGGTCAAATTAAAAACATTGTGTTGATTATTAAATTAGCAATTATTACTGGATGATTGGTCAAACAAGTAATAACAAGCTAAAGCAGGGTGTGTTTTTAGGATGGGGCTATCTCATGGTTGACTTTGATTTATATACGTATGTTTATGTTAACAGAGCTGTGGACAAAAAAGACTCTTTGAATTTGTAGTTCAGAAAAGCATCTTTAATTTGCTTGTTGCAGCAGCGGTGGGATCAACAGCTCTGGATTTGTTCTCCAAACAAAGGTTTGGTGCAAGGTTCACAGTGCAAGAATGAATGAAAATATACAAACATATAGAATAAGTGTGTGGAAAAGACACAAAGAAAACGTAGCCGATCTAATGTCACATTATTTTTTTCTAAAAACATATTTCAAGTATGCTTGGTTCAGTGACTGCATGGTTCAGTGACTGCATGGACAAACAAGCTAAAATCAGGTTATTTCAGATGATGACGTGAGATAAACAACATGTCACACACGCTGCAGTAAAAATAGAAAGATAATAAATACTGAAACACGGACTATGACATGGTAGATGAGAGTGTATACAGTAAGGTGTGTGTGTGTGTGTGTGTACAGTGTGGGGAGGTTTGTCATTCTGAACAGTGAACAGGTATGTCCTCAAACAACAGCAGCTCGTCTGCTGGAGGCCGTTTGTCGTGTTGTAACTTGTCTGGAGAAGAATGGAGAACCAGTGTCAGCAGTGTTACAGCATACCCGTCTCTCTGATGGGCGACTGTGGGCGGAAAGCTCTCTTGGAGAAGTTCCCAGTGGGAATATGTGGAAACGTCAGCGCTGGTTGTTGTTGTTGTTGTTCTGAGTTTGGGCCCGTGAGAGGAGCTGCTGCTGAAACCCGTGTTCCTCACCGGCCACACTTGGAGCGTCACACCTCTCTAGATCTGAGCTCACGCTCACTTTCACAGGATCGGAGGATGGAGGATCAAGGGTCCTAGATGGATTCAGTGACTTTAAAAAAACTTTAGTGACTGTCAAAGCAGCAGTGTGCAGGTATTACACCTCAAAAATAATATCACTGTTAAGTAAAGTCGGTGGACAGTTTTTATTTGAGCAGAGGTAATAATAATAATAATAAAAGATGTTTAATACACACTTTTCCTTTTGTCATTGCACTAATATTTTATAATATTTGTTAATCATAATTCTATTATAGTAAATATCTGACATCTACACCTTTGGAAAAACGAGTGTGCAGGAAAAACAAGGAATAAATACTGATACACTGAATAGACAAATGTAAGAAGTGCATCAATTTACTGACAGTAAAGAAACGTGTAACTTCACCATGTGTTCAGACAGA
>CAAKHB010001044.1:420-17035 GCA_901007665.1 Aeoliscus strigatus
GGACTGTGGTTAGACCAGCTATGATGTATGGTTTAGAGACACTAGCGATAGGCAGAAGACAGGAGGCAGAGCTGGAGGTGGCAGAGTTAAAGATGCTGAGATTCTCTTTAGGAGTGACCAGGATGGACAGGATTAGGAATGACGTCATCAGAGGGACAACACAGACAGGAAGGTTAGGAGAAAAAGATAGAGAGGCTAGATTGAGATGGTTTGGACATGTGCAGAGGAGGGACAGTGGACACATTGGTAGGAGAATGTTAGAGATGGAGTTGCCAGGTAGGAGACAGAGAGGAAGGTCAAAGAGGAGGTTTATAGATGCAGTGAGGGAGGACATGGAGGTAGTTGGAGTCAGAGTAGAGGATACAGAGAACAGGGAAAGATGGAAATTAATGATTTGCTGTGGCAACCTGAAGAGGGACAAGCCGAAAGGAGAAGAAGAAGAAGAAGAATAAAGAGATATTTAACTTCCCATATAATGCAGCGATACTGTCATTAAGAGAGAAACAAAACCAGGATCCTTGCCTGGGGAAAACCAGTCCACCTCCTGTGGAGCCCAGCAGGTGACCTGGATGATTATCACTGAGTGTAATCTGGGTTTGTGGTGGTAGTTTGTTCTTCAGTAGTGAATGCGTCTAACCTGCAAGACGAGCCAGGTCTCGTTCAGCTGCTCTTGTGGTTAGCTGATAATTACAGTATGTGTGGATCTGTTCTCTCCTTTTTCATTACCCCTGAAAACCCACAGCTGCATTGCAACACAGGAACAGGGAGGGGAAAGTCAAAATGTGGCACATGACATCTGACTCTCTGGAGTTCGTTTTTAAACTCTGTCATTTAAGTTTGGAGCACTCAGAGATGTCTCTCAGGTACACAGTGATTTGTTGGGGTGGATGGATCTGAGCTATCCTAGTACAGTATGGCATTTATCCCTAGTACTGGTATCAGATCTAACCTAGTACCGGTATCGGATCTATCCTAGTGCCGGTATCAGATCTATCCTAGTGCCGGTATCAGATCTAACCTAGTACCGGTATCGGATCTATCCTAGTGCCGGTATCAGATCTATCCTAGTGCCGGTATCAGATCTAACCTAGTGCCGGTATCAGATCTAACCTAGTACCGGTATCGGATCTATCCTAGTGCCGGTATCAGATCTATCCTAGTGCCGGTATCAGATCTATCCTAGTGCCGGTATCAGATCTAACCTAGTGCCGGTATCAGATCTATCCTAGTACCGGTATCAGATCTAACCCTAGTACCGGTATCAGATCTAACCTAGTACCGGTATCAGATCTATCCCTAGTACCGGTATCAGATCTATCCCTAGTACCGGTATCAGATCTATCCCTAGTACCGGTATCAGATCTATCCCTAGTACCAGTATCAGATCTAACCTAGTACCGGTATCAGATCTATCCCTAGTACCGGTATCAGATCTAACCTAGTACCGGTATCAGATCTAACCTAGTACCGGTATCGCTGTCACTCACCCCTAATGATCTGTAATCACTCTTGCCGACCCTGGGACCCTCGTCTCTCCCTGGTGAGCAGGAACCAGTCACACATGTTTAAAATAGAGCAGTTGCACTCAGTGGTCCGACCACAGCGACAGATGGGACCCTTGGGCCTTGGTTTGCTGGCTCTCTGGACCGTGTTGACATGGTCTTCTCGGTTCTGCTCACCATGGACAGATGAGTTCTCAGTCCCACAGGATCTCTCCACTCCCATGAGACACAGCCCAAAATGTCAGTCCCATCATTAGCAACAAATAATTTGGAAGAGTTATGCTGCTTTGTAAGACAGTTTTTCTGCTGACCTCCACTCGCTTGTCGGGACTTGTTTTGTTCGTAAGTGGATGAGACGTTTCCCACCAAGTTCCAGTCGCTGAAGAATGATGTGGAACCAGAACCTCTTGTTTCCTGTCGGATTGACTCAGTAGCTGATTCAGTCTTTCGTGTGCAGATCTTCATTATACAATGTTTGAGTTGTGACCACTGATAACATCTGTTGCTGGGGGGTGGTTATGCTGGCGGCGGGTGAACGTTCATGCTTTTGACCTTAGAAAATCTTTACAAGGGTTTTTTGTTGTTGTTAACTGACACCTGATTTTCCGCCGTCAACCCTGTCATCATTACAGCAAAGTATTTCCTGTACAGTCAGGTTTCACAGCAGTGTTCCAGTTCTGACCGTGACAGGAGTCTGTCACAGAAGAGGTTTTAGCCCAGCCTGCGTGCAGCAGAGAGATAAGACGCTGCTGAGCTGGTTCGATCAAACAGGAAAACTCTGTCGATGCGTGCTGCTATAAATGGACAGAAATGCCAAGGGAAGGCGATTTAGAGTCTGTGGAGAAACAATGACGGTAGTTTAACAAAGGTTTCTTCCCTTGGGGGAGTTGAAATCCAGTTAAAATTAATTTGGCACAGTTTGAAAAAGTCTTCTGGAAACTTGAGCACGGGCTGATAAGAGAGCATACTAGGGGCTGTGTTGGTGTTTGAGACGGTGGTGAGAGTATAATGTTGGTTTTACACCTCAGTTTAATGCTATTGTGATTACATTCTGACAGGAAGTGAGTGAGCTGCTACGTAGGAAGCAAACTCGTGGCTGCTCGGGCTTTTGATGTTTGCTGCTGCCCCCTACATCATCAGCAGCATGTCTAACAATGGTTACCACCAGGTCACACCCTTCTTTAGCGTGACTTCTTTGGATGGAACGTCCTCAGTCAACGGGACGTGCTGATGCCTCGCACGTCTAGTTAGTGCTCGTCAGTGATGCTCCGGGCAGCCCGTGTTCTGGTCAGGGGGTGGCGACATGGAGCGTTGATGACAGTTAAAGTTTCAATATGTGTGCTCCGAGTACACAATGTTTTTGCCTTTTTCTGCTTATTGGACAGAAAAACGTCAGAAATAAGATGTAGGTGCTGCAGAGAGAAATGTGTTTTTATCCTTTTCCTCATGGAATCCCTCAGGGAGGAGTCGTTTCCGACGACCCACGAATCGTCCAGCGGATGTTGGTGTTTTGTTTTCCAGCTCGCTGCTGTTGATCTCGTTGCGTTCTTGATTTGTATAGCTGATGTGTGGAACTTTGTTTGTCAGAGTGCAGGACTGCTGATGTCGAATGGGTTGTGGTTATGTTTGGGTGTCAGCCGTGTCCGTCGTGACCTGCCTGCAGCTTCAGTTTCACCATTACTGTCCCATGTTTGGAGAAGCTCCATCCAAATGTGGTTCCGTCCGTAACTTCTCAGGACAATGTTGCATTGATGGTCTTCAGATTTACGACATGTGTGTCACATGTGTCCTAACCAGGTGGCCACACTGCTTCACTGCAGCGACCGCTTCAGTCCAAACCAGTCCAAACCAGTCCAATCCAGTCCAATCTAGTCCAAACCAGTCCAAACCAGTCCAGTCCAGTCCAAACCAGTCCAGTCCAGTCCAATTCAGTCCAATCTAGTCCAAACCAGTCCAAACCAGTCCAATCCAGTCCAATCCAGTCCAATCCAGTCCAATCCAGTCCAATCCAGTCCAAACCAGTCCAATCCAGTCCAATCCAGTCCAAACCAGTCCAAACCAGTCCAATCCAGTCCAAACCAGTCCAATCCAGTCCAATCCAGTCCAATCCAGTCCAAACCAGTCCAAACCAGTCCAATCCAGTCCAATCCAGTCCAATCCAGTCCAAACCAGTCCAATCCAGTCCAATCCAGTCCAATCCAGTCCAATCCAGTCCAATCCAGTCCAATCCAGTCCAAACCAGTCCAATCCAGTCCAATCCAGTCCAATCCAGTCCAATCCAGTCCAATCCAGTCCAATCCAGTCCAATCCAGTCCAATCCAGTCCAACCTGTGTGAAGTTCTTCACGGAGCTGAAGCTCTGACAGTTCAGATCGGATCCGTTGAATCTGAGTTCAGATCTGTCGTCGGTGGGTCATTACGCTCCTTGTGCCGTTGAGGCCCCCCCCCGCCGGCGTGCATTCCTCCCTGGGTCCTTTCTTTATGCCTGCCCTGTGGAGTGTAAAGGGGGACGGAGTTTTCCCAGGTCTGCTCCCAGGCCTGTTATTAACAGAGGAGATGCTCTAGAACCTCCTGTTGTCTCCTGCACCATCAGCGCCCGTGACTGGTGTGTTTCTCATCCCCTCAGGTCAGCCTGAAACTCTTTGCTAACAATCCCGAAGCCTCGCAGGGCTCTTGTGTGTCATCATTTGCGGCAATAAACACATTAAGGACGGACATGTTTCTTTCTCTGCCCGTTGTTTGTGTGTCAGTATCCACCCGTCTTCTTTGGTGGCAGCTGCTGATCCTCAGCTCAGCTTCTACGAGCGTCGTGGTCCATATAAGGCAAAACTCCCATGTGGGCTGGACGTGGTTGAGTTTTACAGCTCTGATCCGATCTGCTGCCTGGCTGCGCTCGGACCTCAGCCTGCTCTGGAAATTATTACTCTCCTGCTCATTTCATATGCAAACACACTTTCCTTTTCCCCTCCCGTCACTCGTTCCCATGCACGTGTTCACGCATACACCTTTGCCACACACGGTTAACGGTTGATACCGGTCAAATCAATCTGATTTACTTCCAGTGCTTTGACTGGTCCCTGCCCAGAGCGGAGCTCACAGGTTGATGGAGGCAACAGAAAATAGGATCTTTTTTCCCACCTCTCACACCTGACGTGTGTCCTGTGCAGCAGATGAGTTCGGAGTGTGTCTCCTGCCAGTCGGGATCAGTGTAAACCATGATTTACTGAGCAGCAGGAGGACGGCGTTCAGCTGGGGGTGACTCAGCGTCCAGCTGTGCAGTAGGAGCCCTCGTGTCCTTTCTACGTGTCTGGTGTCAGCGTCGAGTGACTCGTGCCTAACTGGGTCAGTGGGTCGCAGTTCATGTGAACGACTACGAATGTTTGAACAGAGGACCGTCAGCCGCCTGTGAGCGCTGTCTGAGGCTGAACGAGCTCTCACACACACCTCCTCAGTCCTGTATGTCAGGTGTCGGCAGCTTCCTGAGCCGGTGACGAATCCTCAGGTCGCACAGCAGGCGAGACTGTAACAAGAGCTGACGGGCTGTCGTCGGAGGTGCTGACAGCTCAGTGACAGCTTCCTTTTCCCAGCAGTGTTTGAAGGCAGCACTGTGTCAACAGCACTCGTTCCCCGTGACAAAGTTCACACTGTACAAGCCACTGTCATCTGGCAGAATGCTTCAACAGACTCTGTGTGCACGCGTGTGTTTCCGCCTCCGTTACCGTTGCGTTCATGCTGTGTTCATTGGCTTGCGCCCAAGAACAGGGTGTTTTGTTTGCTGGGCGTATGGCCGTTCACTACCTTCCAGCTCAGGAAAACTGTTGGCTGACTGTGTATTTTCATCTTTACCACAACGTCAAGGAAAAGTCTGTTACAGCTGCGGGACGCGTGCCAGCTGACCTGAATCCACAGCAGCCTTGACTTCAAACCAGCCAATGCACACGTAGAGAATGGGCCCTCTGCGCCCCGATTGGCTCATTTCAAACCTCTCGTAAAGCACATGCTCCTGAATGAAGGCCTGACCAGGATCGAACAGAATCCACTGTAGTCTGTCTGTGTCGCAGCATGTTGACAGGTCGTGTCCTTTGTCATTGAGCTGGTATTGAATCAAACTGAGCGTTGGATTCAGCGTAGGCCGTGTCCATACAGGGCTGCTGTCCATCACGGGCCCCGAGAGCCTCAGACGTCCTTGGATCCTCATCTGACGTGCACACATTGCAGCAAATTAAAGCAGAAAGTGTTTGTGAGGCAAGTCCCAGATGTCGTGTGTGTGTGTGTGTGTGTGAGTGTGTTTGACTCAAATTCCAACGAGCCAATACATGTCTTCCCCCGCCCACCCCCGCTACAAAATCAAAAACTATCACGTTCGTGATATCGCCTCACTGCTGCACCCACTTCCTGATTTCAGCCCAATGGTGAGTCAGCAGGAATGTGAGGAATGACCTGTCCCCCCTCCCACCCACTTCCCATGTGCCCATATTTGGGCAGAAGCCCGGCTTCTCTTTCATTTGTTTCTTTCTCACGTCGTCCGTCTCTCCGTTAATGGCTGTTCTTCTTTTTCCTCCGTTCTCCTCTCGTTCCTTTCTGCTTTGTCACAGAACTTTCCTCACCTCAAACATTCATTTTTGTCCGCTCAGCACTTTAAATTTCCACAAAGTAGCGAACATAGTCCCTTGAGCTTGTGCATATTTTGTCAAACCGCTGCGAGACCACGAGCCCACTGGCCCTCGTCGTCTCTTGTGCCCCCCTTCTCCTTTCCTCCTTCTCAAGCTATCAGAGGGCAGAAGTTAGTTTGCGTTCAGAAGATTCCGTTTCTACTTCTCAGGTTTATCATTTATTTTACATCAGTCAACCAAGGAACAAGGTAGAATGAAAGTACAAATAAAGTGGAATGTGTGTTCAGAGTATGTGTCCATTGGGGGGGACAGGATGGACAGGATGGGTGACAGGATGTCTGATGCTGCGGCGGAGTAGAGGAGGGGTGAGGTCGCCGTCTGTGGTCGGTAGAGGAGTGAGTGGGGGTAGAGCAGGGAGGGGGTTGAGTCTCCTGACTGCCTGGTGGAAGAAACAGTCCCTGAGCCTGCTGGTCTTGGCCAAGAGACTCCGGGGTCTCCTGGGTGGGTGGGGTCACCTGCGATCCTGGTGGCTTTACGGGTGAGACGAGTGTGGTAAACGTCCAGAAGGGGAGGGAGGGAGACACCGGTGACCCTCTCAGCTGCAGAGTCTTCCGTCAGGATCCGGTGCAGACACCGTACCACCCTCTGATGGGCTGTTTTGACCAGTGATGCAGTGTTGCGGCTGCAGGACAGGTCTTCTGAAATGTGCACACCCAGGAACTTGGTGCTGCTCACCCTCCCCACTGCAGCACCGTAGACGGTCAGTGGAGCGTGATGACAAATAGGATGTGTACAAGTCAACACGTCAATCAGTGCCTGCATGAGGAGCTGGTGTGGTCCAGGTAGTTTGTATGCAGGTGTAAACCAGTCATTAATTTTAGTTCATGTGTGGATGATGTAGGGTCCTTGCTACATGGAAACTCTTCTGGCCCTTCAGTATGGGAGGTGGGTGCCCTTGGTGTCAGACTCATGGAAATGTGTCATGGTGTGTTTGCAGCTGGATGGAACCGTCGATCTGGACGAGCGACGTCTCATTCGTTCAGCCATCCGAGAGTTGAGGAGGAGGGAGATCGAGGACATGGAGGCCGCGCTGTCTAGCAAGAGATTTCGCCCCACACGAGTCCAACAGCAGGAAGACAAGGAGAACCAGCACAGGTGAGCCCCCCCCCTCCACACACACACACACTCACACACAGACACACACATAGACACAAACACACACACACAGCACTGTTCCCAGTGACAGAGTGCACAGGTTACAGTTACAGAGAAAAGCCTCCTGCAGCCAGATGCAGCATTCCTCAGCTCTGCAGCGGGAGAAGAGAAGAGTCTGGAAAACTTGAGTCAGGATGTCATCAGGGACCATGTTTCCATTATGCATGCACATTTTACAGTAAAAACTGTAACCGTAAGCATCGTCTGCCGTCTGTAAGTCAGATCGCCAGTCAGTACTAGCCCACAAGTCAACGTGTCTGCTGGCGATGTCGATCCTGGAGCAGATCCTCTTTTTGTTTCTTGTGTCTTCACTTGAGATTCAGGTAGTGCTGCACCTGTCTGATACCTGAAAACTTTGCATGTCAATTGACGACATCCCTCTGGCAAATGACAAACGGATCAGGACAGGCAGTCTTTAGCTCACAGTAAACATTGTGTTTTCAGAGGCTTTTAATGACATGACGATGTTTTATGCCAGCGCAGCTGATCCATGAATCCATGAATCCATGAATCCATGAACTGTTTCAGTAATGTGGATCATTTATACCAGAATCTCGTGTCCGGTTTTACCTGGGGACATTCACTTTTAAAAATGGATAATGCTAATTCTACAACGTGACATCACAAGGAATGTTTAGCTTTGCTGAACCACTGATGATTTAATGTGGAGGAACAGACAGAAGCTTTGTGTGGGAGAACGTGAAGGCCTTGGTGGATTTATGGATGGAGGTTGCCTGGTCGGAACTACGGCCTTTCGATTGCGCTCGGTGTCTGGAGCTCATCGCTTCCATCCACTGCTGCTTGTGGATATCAACAACAACGTGGAGAGAAAGCTCCACTGCTGTAGCAAAGGCACGTGACAGACGTGCATTCCGTTGGTCTGAAAGTTGGACTGCCTCGTTCTAGGCAGGCGTCTATGAAGGGGCGGTCAGAGGGGGGCGTCATGTGTACACATCATCCTGCAGTAGTTTTTTTTCTGTGCGTATAGTAACAGTGGGTGGCCCTCTCATGCCCCGACCTCGCTGCGCGTTTGTGGTCCATCTGATGGGGGCCTGACTGTTTTAGCACCAACAACCGTAGGAAAACTTCCGAGGAGCCCGACCCAAGATGGTGGGCTTTAGGTTTCCCTGCTGCCCCCATGTTAGAATGAATCATCAATCGTATGATCATCATTCTAGCACTTCACCGTCTCTCTTAGGTCCGAATCCAGCGACGCACTGGACAAGTTGTCACACAGACTTCAATCAATCCAAGACATCGATGAACTCACAAAAATGGTGAGCATGGATGGAGGAGGGCAGTAAAGTCAGTCAAAGTCAAAGAACATTCCGGTGCACGCTGAGCTTTGGCCTGTGTTTGGTTGTAGCTCCGTGCTGCCGGTGAGTATGAAGAGAGGAAGATGATCAGAGCCGCCATCCGACACGTCCGAGACGAGCAGCAGCAAGGTGAGTCCCACTGACTGACACCCCCTCACAGAACGTACCTCTTCATCCTCGGTAGAGGAATCCTAACCGCAGAGTTCTGTGTCAGGTCCCGGACTGACCACACACGACCACCGAGGGTCGGATCAGACAGTCGGTCCCTGTCGTTCCTGGTCTGTGTGCGGCCCCTGTCACTGCGTGTTCAATTGTGGGGGGGCAGCTTCTTTAGTGACTTCAAGGTTCCTCATTCAGAGACTGACCATTAAGTGTGTGTGTGTGTGTGTGTGTGAGGGGGGGGTGGTGGTGGTGGCTAACACACAGCAGACCTGGACCGTCAGCGTGAGCACTGCAGCTCTGTGTGTGTTTCCAGGGGCTGTGGAGAGAGGTAACGCTCCAAGACGCTGCCTGGAGTCCGAGAATGTGGCGCCCCAGAGCACCATGGGAACCGTGGTGAGTGCAGCAGACGAGCTTTCGGTCTTTGTGTCCTACAAAGTGTGGAATCTGTTTGGAGGTTGATTAGGAGGAGGACTCACTCAGCCCTCTGGGGGAGGGCGATGAAGTCGAGCCTGAGGTTGAACAGATTGAGTGAGATGATTGCATCGGACCACGCCCACCGCCATCTTATCAGCTGTGTTGATGAATGCTCTGCTCTGTTTCTGGAGGATTACAAGTTGAGAAGAACATGAAAAAACGTGAGAGGAGTTCTGCTCGGACATGTGTGGAATGGGTGGGTGAAATACTGTGTGTGTGTGTGTATTCTTCTCAGACAGGAAGTGATAAGAACACGTCAGCGCCACAGGATGCGCTGACATTCAAACAATTTTTGCCTCACTTCCTTTGAGGCGGTTGAGCGCAGTGGCCAGGTTGTGAGCTCCAGGGGCTGTAACGTATGGGGGCAGGGGGGGGTCACGACAGACGGGCAGCCCCCCTCCAGCGGGGCTCCAGCAGTCTGAAGACTGTGTTGGAATGGGGCCGGAGCCAGCAGCAGCAGCGGGGCTCCTTCCAGGCACATCACAGCAGCGGATCTCTTTGAGCTGTGTGACATTGTGTCAGTGGCAGATGGAGGTCCCAGATAGAGACACACACACACACACACACACACACACAAGCAATATGTCTGTCTGCCTCTCTCTCTCTGCAAACAAACTCCAACTCAAGAAGCCGTGCAAAGCTTTATTTTTCTACATTTAAAAATATGAACTGTTGTATGAATATGAAGTGTTTGAAGAAACTCAGTAGTATGTCAACTTATAGCATCTTGATCATTTTTATATTAATAGTCATCATATACCTCCACCATGGATTATTGGAAAACACACAAAAAACAACAACTGGTAGTTGGTCCACGATCCACCTCTAAGATGAGAATTCACTTCGACAGCTGTTGAAAAAACAGGTCAAAACAGAGTGTGTAGTTAAGTTAATGTGTCCACAAGAGAACCCTCTAACCCTTCAAACGTGTGTGTGTGGGGGTCGGTCATCTGTGTAGAATGACAGGGAGGGGAAGTTAAGGGAGTGGCATGTGTGTTTAACGTGTGTCTGAGATGTGTGTGTCGTGTCGGTGGGGTAAATGTATGTGTGTCAGAGTGTGTACGATGTGGCTGAGGGAGCAGAGAGGTGGACGTCCTGGCTCCAGGAGGTTGGAGGGAGGGAGAGAAAGGCAGTCGTCTGTCTGATTTTCCTCCAGAGCAAACTCCTCCGACGTTTTTCACTGAAACTTGCAGTTGTTTGGAATGGGACGGCCCGACCTCTGTGTTTACGGGACAGGTTTGTGATTTGATTGGATCATGTTTGGTTGATGACTTGAATCATGCATGAGATGGTCTCCATGTGGAGTTTAACGAAGTTTAACGGAGACCACGTACCAGATGCTCGTGGTGACAGCATGTGATATGTGTGATAGCAGGTTGACGGGTGGTCCTGTTTGTTTGTCCTCCGACCTCATGTCGTGAGAAGAGAGATGAGCACTTTCCTGCTTTAGAATCAACATTTGAGATGGGCACTTTTGAGCAGACTGCACCGGAGACGATTGCGAGACATGCATGAGTTGATGTGCTGCATCAGCGGGACGTTCCTCTCCCCAGACCCCCAGTGTGACGTGTGATTGCTCTTTATTACAGCTACTGAGGAGCAGTAAGAGAAGCGCTCCGTGCCTGTAGTCATGGAAAACCAGCTGCCAGGTTTCCTCTCTGTCTCCCACGTGGAGGCTTGACGACACTTAGACGATCTGGTTTCACTGCTGGTGTGATTGGGTTTAACTTCCATGGAAAACGGGACGTGGTGTTGATTTCAGCCGTCTGAGCCGTGAGAAGACGAGTTCAAGGGGCCGACGCCTTCCTGTGGTCGCAGGGGACGACGTCCTTGTTTGTGTTGACTCGTCAAACACAGAGCGGTGACCAGGGCCAGAGGGGGCTCAGTGAGTGTCAGTGGTGGTTGAACTCCGTCAGGTCTTCGCTGCGGGGTCGGAGCGAAGCCGCTAATCACAGCCTGGTGGCTGGCAGCGCATCCTGAGCTCTGCTCTTCGTCTCCATTTTAAACTCCTACGTTTTCTTTTTTTTTCTTTCTGCCACAATGTCTGTGAGAAATATGTTCCCTGTGGTTTGGTGGGAGCTGTGAAATGATGGCTGTCTGTCTCACTCCTGCTAGAAGAGAGCGAGAAGGGGCGGGTGAGGAAAGACCCGTTCTCTCTAATTGTGTTTATGGCTGAAGCCAATTATCTCCCTGAGACTCTGTGACTGAGAAACTCGGCTCAGAAGGAGAGTGCTCCTCGTGTGTGACCCCTCCCATGATCAGGCCAGAGTGTCAATCCTGTTTGTGTCCTCCAAACTCATCAGAGGCTGTAATGATCCATTAAAGGAGCATTCCAAAGATGTTTCATGTTCCAGACTGTACACTGCAGGGGGATGATGTCCCCCCACAAACTCGTGCTCCCTGACTTTTGTCTGTCAGATCTATGGGATGATGATACGGTGTCTTTGTTTGTAAACTAAGTGGCGCCTTTTGAGTTTCACCTTTCCCGTTTGTTTTGCAGTTTCCTGTCTGATTACATTTTCTTGAAGTGTGACTGAGCCGCACGGCCTTGTAGTCTGCTCAGGGTGGCGAAGGTCACAGTCGACAGCCTGCAGCACTGCCTCCCACTGGTGTTAACTGTCTCAAGTGATAGAAATGCTCCCGCTGCTCCGCTGACACACTCCTGTCTTGATAACAGTGTGCTCTTTCATTGCTCAGTTGAAAGGAAGTTTCCAGAGGTTTTTGAAGTAACTCTCAGTAGTATTTTTTCAGTAGCTGAATGAGCTGAATGATGCATATCACCTGAAAGTCATCACGTTACAGCTAGAAAAAGACATTCCATTCCTGGGGATGAGGAATACTTAGAGCATGTGTCTGTACACATGCTGGGAGGGTTCGGCCTTGTTCTTCTTGTTTTTGCAGCTGAAGGTCAGACCAGAGGCCCAGTGTCTGCATCTCTTCCAAACTTCTTCCTCCCTCCTTCGGTGACGTTCCTCTCGTCGGTGCAGACTAATGTACTGAGTGAGGTGCTGTGGTCAGGCTGCGTGTAATTCGTCGCTACGTGATTTAATTCCGGCTTTAAAGTCTGATATAACACCACCACCACCTCCTCTCTCTCTTTCTGTCCAACGTGGGCTGCGATGGAGAAAAGTAAACCTTCACCTTTCGTGTTCACCGAGCGTGTCCCTCAACATGCCTGTTTTCTCCAAGGGGCCTTTGACCTCCACCACAGGGGGAGTGACCTCAAACAGATGATCGTATGGACCGGTGTTTTTAGAGGGAGTTGGTCGCCGTTGATGATGCTCAGTCTGATGATGATGCTGAGTCAGTGTTGGAATCTAATTGACATGTATAAACTCTTTTATCCACCAGGAGAGAGAGCAGGAGATTGGCAGTGAGCAAGAGTGTCTCAGAGCCCAGATCCAGCAGACACAGCAAAGCAGAGAGCTGAAGAGTACAGGTGAGCCTGCGTTGAACACACCCTCACACTGAAGTCATGTTTACTCAGGCCACACGCACGGGGTCACGGAAATACAAAAGCTGTAAACATCACCACACAGGTCACCTCTGTCCTGTGGCTGCATGCACCTCGCCTAATACGACTTCCTCCCGAGTGCTTGTTAAAACACTCCCCCAAAGGAGTGTTCTTGTGCAGCACAAGTCCCGGGGTCAATCCCTCAGCTCCTTCACCTTACTTTATGAAGTTTGGAGTCCCTGGAGGGGCTGGGTTCATGTCTTAGTGGTCTGTGAAGCACGTGAGGAGTACATGAAGGAGTTTTTGTTTCACGTGGATAGTTACAGGAACAGAAGTGGTCCCAATGCGTTCATTTGCTTCCCAGACTTACACCACATGGTATAGAACATTTTTGGAACAATCCCCCTCAATTCTTTTTACTTTAACCCCACCCTGGCCACCCCCGAACATAATAATGTTCTGTGTGGTCTGGTCTGCTCTGGACCTGGGGGGTGTTTATTGGAAGAACTAGAGAGCAACCCAGTAGCCACACCTCTGTTAAATAAATCTGGAGCAGAACACAAACGGGGATTTCTTGACATAACAGAGAAACTCCCCTCTGTTCTCCATCTACGTGGCATATAATTTAAGTCAGGGTGAAGCGGGGGTCAGCAGGCATGACCTCCATCAGGTCAACAAAGAAACAGGGCATTTGTGGTTGGTCAGGAGAGCACAGGGTGGACCTGTGGTTATCCAGCTGCTCTTTGTAGCAGAGTGAATTAACAACCAGGTTCCTTTCGTCCTGCACCCACCTCACACAGACAGACACAACGGCTGCGCTGCAAAACGTGTCTGGAAGGGACATTAGTCACACAGTGGTCACAGATAGGAACAGAATGTTCGATGATCCCCTAACACGCTCCTTGGATCAGCAAAAAAACATCTGTCTTTTACAGGTGCTTCTCTGAAAATGAGAAAATGAGAATGTCATGGAAAAGTGGTGAAACGTTCACTATTTTAGATTCATTGAAACGTGAACTGAAATGGTCAAAACCTTTTTTGTTCTAATGGTGATTAATATGGCAGCACATGAAAATCAGATTTATGGTATTTAAACTGCAAAATGAGTGTTTTAGTCAAACCTGACATGAAATATTGTGATGTTTTCAGATATGGAGCTGTGGGCTTCAATTATCAAGTTTTCCATATATATATATATACACACAGTATATATATATGTGTGTGGAGAGAGAGAGAGAGCCTGTGTGCAAACAGTTCCACTCATTCTGTCTGAGGAAAGAAGATTTCGTTTCACCGTGGTCCCCAGCAGGCAAAGTTAACCAACTCATGTGGAACCACTTCCATCCATGGGGAACACTTTCCCCCGGGTCACTGCTTTGAGGATGGTGACGCTGGCACTTTGTGCTCTATATGTTGACTGGCACAATGCACAAGTGCTTTTTGTAGCTATTTCCAAGCAGAAAGCAAGTCTCTCATTATCCAGTGACAGTGGGGATTTTCCCACAAATTGCTACACAATAGACCGGACAGTTTTCCCATTGGCAAAAAAATGTTGTGAGAGCTTGGAAGAGACGCTGTGTGACTGGGTCACATGAGAATACATCCCCATTGTGATCTTACATAATCATCTGGACATTTAAATCGGGCACATGCTGTGATTTATAAATCTATTTGTATAAGCAGAGGTGTACACATTTGACACAACCTCACTGAAAGTCCCCCAGACAGACTGGAAACGTCTCTGATCTGTGAGCGTGTCAGTGCACATACAGGTCAGGCTGTTTCTACTTCGATGTGAATGTGGGAGGAGGGAATGTGATACTGTGGTATGTACACAACCTCAGATGTCCCATCCCAGATACGTCCTGGTGTTAGACCTATCAGAGGGAGGATGTGGGCACTGCCGTGATGTTTGTTGTGTGGTTTCCTGTGGAGGGGAAATATTTTTTCCCCGTCTCCATCTCAGTCCGACTTCCCCCTGTCGGACGACCTACAGCTGTTCCATATGCTCCATCGTGCCCTTCCTGCTCTTTTACGCACAGCACAATCTCGCAAATCTTGCCCAGGAACTGAGGCGCGTCTGGAGGAAATTCCTCCATCCCCTCATGTCTCCACGTGCCTCCTCAGTGATTGAGGAGATGAGATTTTCTTTCCTGGCCTCTTTTCAAGCTGCCGGTCCACCTTTACCACCTGCAGTCTGCAGTGACGATAATGGGAAGAAACTCGGTTGACTGGATCTTTTTATGTGTTGTATTTATACAGCAGGCTTGAACTCAGGCATGGTGCTGGTTCTTGATCACCTTGTGAAGGATGACAGCTCTGGTCCTCTGCTGATCCAGCCTCCAGGAGAAGCTCCAGAGCCCGATCTGGTCCTGTCACTCCGTCAGAGGTCAGACTCCACAGCGTCAGACCGCGGTGTGACCTCTGTCCTCTCCATGTCCAAACTGGATTGTGTGGCCTCAGAAACGAGCGTGGGCTCAACCTTCAGAGCCCGGATGGACTCTGGAGCCTCAGAACGCAGTGTAAGCTCCGAGTCTTGCATCAGGCAAAGACTGGGCTCCGACGTCTCCGATTCTGGCATGAGACTTCGTTTGGGCTCTGGAGCTTCAGACAGCATCGGTCTGCTGCCAAGGAAACGAACCGACTCCGGGACATCTGATCAAAGTGTGAGTATGTCCTCTGAGGAGAGGAGTCCAGCCGAGGAAGATTCTGAAACTGAGACCAGAGGCAAGGGTCCAGCCAGTGTGGAGGCTCAGCCCAACCGCAGTGAACCAGACGGGACCGTCCTGTCTCGCAGAGATGCTGAGAACGACTTGACTGATGGTACTGCCAAAGGAAAAAAGGACTCTCTGAAACAGAAGGTAGTGTACAGCTTCCTTTTCATTAAAAAGCACTAATTGGCCTCATAAAGGGTTAGGGTGAGGTTATTATACCACATGAAATGTCTGTGTCTCAAATGGTGTACTTCTCTACTCAGACTTAGTATTTTGACTGCATAAGTGCATTCACACTGAATGAGTATGTGAAGATGTAGTGTACTACGCGCGCAACTGACGCACTCAAACGGCCAAAAAGTTCAGTGTGGATCGATGGACACTTTCCTCCCTCGCCGGCCGCCATCTTAGAGACGTACGAAATGACGAACCTTTCACTTTTCAAGATGGCGGCAGACAACAGCGACAACCAGCAGCACCGCAGGGGTGTCAGTACCACATTGTCTATCCGGAACATGAACTGCTTCCCATCATAGCCTGCGTGCGATAATATTGCAGTGCGCATGAGCTAGTCATGGACATCCTCCTCCTCCAATGAGAACAGGAGAACATTTGAAACCTGATCCGTATGTGATCGTGGCGCGGATGAGCCAACCAGAAACACTTTAATGACAAACTGAACCAAATCAACTTCTTTCATGCCAATTTAAGATAAGTTAACAGCCAAATAATGAATTCAGAATTCGTCATTACTTCATCAGATTAAATTGTCAGTCAATTGCCAGTCACCCCAACCCCACAAAAATAAATGAATTCATATCAATGTAATTATACTTTCAAAGTGACAAATCCGTAAATCGCAATCTTCAAATGCCAAACCCTCACTTTACTGTGTTAGAATTAAATTTAACATCTCAACTATCAAATTCATTCATCTTCTTCCCCTTATTCGGGTTGCGGGTCGTGCTGGAGCTGATCCCAGCTGTCAACGGGCGGACGGCGGGGTCCGGGGTCCGGGGACCTGGACGGGTCACTCCATAAACTCACAACTCACACCATAAACTATTTAAACTTTACATTTATGTACAAAATATAAACTAGTCTTGGACTAATTGTATTTCAGTCTGTCTACTAAGACTTGTTTGTGCATTTTGTTCTCAACACGG
>CAAKHB010001052.1:20008-39827 GCA_901007665.1 Aeoliscus strigatus
ACACGAGGCCGACCGGACTGGTTTGTGAATGTCGTGGGCAGATGTCGATGGGACCTCTGGTGCCACTGGCTGATGAACAGACTGCAGACTCCGCCCACTTAGAACGACCTGAAACCTGAGAGCAAACTGTACAAAACTAGACACCTGGTTTCTTAGAATCATCATCTGATGTCGAAAAGAATAGTAATGGTAATAACCATCATCATACCGTGGATGGGACTTCTTCAAATGTATCGCCTCACTGCGTCCTTCCTTCCTTCCTTCCTTCCTTCCCTCCTCCCCCTCCTCCTCCTCCTCCTCCCTGTGCTTTGGTGACTCTGGTGATTTTACTTTGCTGAAAGTCGGTTGTTTCTGACAAATGCTGCACACGTGTTGTTATCAAGGCCCGATCGAGTACTTTTTCCTTGTTTTTTCGGAGGCTTCGTAGTCATGTTTGCGCTCGCCTGTGTGAAGAGAGAGAAAAAAAGAAGAAGAAAAAAAGAGCAAAGTAAGAATAACTGTATTTAATTTTTGTATAAAGCGGATATTTTCATGACTTGGCAGAAGACAAAGATGTATGACTTGTTTTCTATCGCTGCCGCCTGTCCTCGCTGTGGACTCTGAGTGCATCAGGAGTTTGGTTGTAACGTTTCTTTGCTTGTGTGGCACATGGTTCTCGTCATTGGAGAACGGTTTACATACACATTTACACGGTACACTTCCACCAAAGGGAAAAAGAAAAAAGCAAACAAAAACCACGTCTTTGTCTTGTTGTTGGTCAGTAGTGGTTTTTATATAACTAGTAACACGACATCTGAGGTAAACAGTGAAAGTGTGTGTCGTCTGTAGTTAGAGCTGCAGTCTGAGGCCCTCAGGTGACGTCATAGAAAAAGAAAGATCACCGAGTTGTAACTTTGAATACGGAATGAGAATGAAATGTGATTCTCATTTCATTTACAATTTGTCGTTTGAGAGGCTCCGTAGACAGCAGGTGACACGAGCAAAATCTCCTTTTCGACAACTTTTAAAATCGTTCTGATCTGAATATATCAGCCAACAAAAAAAAAGAACTCCTGCTTCCACCAACGCGGCTTTTGTGTCCTGTAATGTATTCCGTCCTTGTTGTGGTCATGAAACACGGGCGACGCAGAGGAACCTCAGGCCAGAAATCCTGTCAGCGTTATGTAAATTTAACCCGAAGACTCTGGGAGAAGGAGATTGCATGGCTGCCGCAGAGGTTGTCCAGCTCAAATGTGTGATCGCATCTAATCCTCGAATCAAATGGGGAGAGGGGCCGGTTTGGTGTGCTGGTGTTGGTTGAATGACGGCTTCCCGCAGAGAGAGCCTCCGTGGAGCGACGCGTTCAGGAAATGAGCTTTAATTCACCGAGGGTCAATGAATAAAAATGAAGTCGCATCCCACTGGGTGGCATATTGAGTGCTGAGACCAATTTCATTTGAGAGATTAATTTTCCTCCAGAGGTTGTCGTGAAACACCAAACTGTGTTCGACTCTACTGTAAGTGCCTCTCATTAAATGATACTGTCGACAAAATGAGTAGAAAATGCCTTTTTTGAGAGCGTCATGCTCGGAAAGTAACATTTGTGAGTGGAAACAGGTTCATGTATTAAAACCTGACTGGACGCTGTTAAGTCAGCAGAGAAAAGAACGTCCCTGAAGGACCAGAGGCCGTTGTATGTATGTCATCTTCACAAAAAAGAACAAAAAAGTACGAAAAAGACAAGAATGGTGTTGTCAAAGGAGAGCTGTGTCATCGCTCTGCAGCTATGCTAAACTGGAATGAAACACGTGCAAGTTGAACCAACAGTGAGGCGAACGTGAGCACGTCAAGCTAATTCACGTTCGTCACGTGTGCACGTAACAAAAACACACACGAGCACCAAGGTCAGCGTCCCTTCACCTCGGTTGGTTTACAAGTCTGACATAACGCTGACGTAACCCCAAGACAAATTTTAAATGTTGAAGTAACAATTGAATTGTCACAATCTGTTCGTTAACTGCGAGCTAACGGAACAGAAGTGGTGATTGGATGACGATCGCCATCCATGTCCACTGGTGGCTGTTACTAACAACGGACACAGTCATGACTTCAGTGAGTGAATTGGGGCTGTGTGTGTGTGTGTGTGTGTGTGTGTGTGTCCCAGAGCAGGAGAGAAAGCGCAAGCGAGCGCGAATGAGACAATTAGGTTTATTACGTGTTAGTGCAAAGAAATTGGTGTTTTATGATACTTGCTCCGGGTGGAACAGTGAGTGGAACAAAAAGGTTCAGTCCAAGTCTATTGCAAATTATGGATGAAAAGCCTGATGAAGAACTGGACTGAGGTCACCTCTGGGCCCAAGAGGAACAAAATATGTCTTCTTCATACGGTGTAAGACATTGCACCCACACAAAACAACCCCAGACGTTGTTGTACTATTATTGTTATTATTATTATTATTATTGTTATTTATATCATTTGCAGCAGATACTGACCTGTTGTCGAGTTTTTAAACCAGACGCCCTCTGGTGGTCATATAAACAACAACAAGCTGGAGTCTCTCAACACACCCCTCCTATTTTCAGGAGAACTTCTGTATACAAGTCCAGGAAAAGAAAAGTAACTATTTACCTTTCAGTACATCAGCCATGAAAACCATCACCAAGGAGAACACCCACTGACATGAAACATATGTGATACATCTCCACCTACGTTATGAGACGTCGCTCATACGTGAGGGGGCCAAAGCAGAGTTGTTATTTGAGCGGGAGGACGCGTTGTGCCTTCAGCTCTCTGTGGGGTCGTGGACGTTTTTAAGCATGAAATGTTTGTCCAGACAAACGTACCGGTCCGGGCTGAAGAACGGCCGCTCCACGTGACGCCAGGACAACGCAGCTATTTCTCAGCCGTCAGAATTCCGGAGATAAAGAGGAGAGCGGTGGATTTTCTCTCTAGTTGTGTTCCCCACTGCTTCGTGTCACAGTAACACCTTGTCCTTTCCTTTCTCCTTTCCTTCCTTCCACTCAGGGGGGGGTATTAAAGGGACATTTTTAGACGTGAGCAGTCCTTGTGTTCTGCCTCTGTCAGCACCGGTGGCACCGCCGACGTTACATAAGACGAGGATCGGTATTCGGTATCCAGGCATGAAGCCACTCAGCAACACGACAGGACCACTCGACTTTGGGGCGATCCAATATCCATATTCCACTAATCAATGAGTCGCTTTGAAACGTCTGGCTGTGGCAACAACAGCCCTCTGCCGGCTTCAGGGACTGGAAGTGGAAACTTTTCTGTCACTCAACAAAATGCGATCAGCATGCATGTACGATGAGCTTCAGTATAGCTCCACATTTCCCTTTTTTTCCCAACTGTTTGAATATTAATGATGCTTAAACTAAAAATAGGCTCATAAAACCGGATTCCTGCAGCACAGCTTGTATTTAAATTCAAGATTTTTTTTCCAGTAATTTACATCTCAAAACCAAAGTTGCAAGTTTTCTGCCTTTTTTTCCACCGTGTGTTTGTACCGATAAATCGTCCTTGACCAGTCACAGAGATCGTCGACCTGTGGCTCGACTGTCATGCCAGCAAAAGGTGATGCCCCACGTAGCGTGGAGCCGTTCAGTGAAGACCTTCCCCTCCTTTGAGCTGCAGCACTTTTCTCTCAAAGGAGAAAGCTGCCTGACAAAAGATGTCATTCAGCTTGTTTATTCACATCAGTTTGTCCCATTTTTACAGATGCAGAAACCCATTTCCTTGTCTTGTATTCATGCCTCTGCATTCGCACATCTTCCCAGAAGAGGTAAAGTCAAACCTGTATGTCGCTGCAGTGCAGGTTTTTACATGACAGTAACATGCTGGTTCGTCAGCCAGTCAGCCTTTTGATTTCTGTGACCGATGACTTCCTTTTTTTGTTGCGTTCACCTGAGAGTTCGCGTAGGTTCGATTTGTTTTTGTTTGACACGTTAAAATTGCTCACTTGGACAAGGCTCCATTGATTCGCTGATGTCTGGTACCAAATCACAGACTGAAGTTAGAACCTAAAATAAATAGTGAATATTCAGCCACAGCAACCCCACCTCCTGGGGTGGGGGGGGTAGCATCCTGTCATGGCAGCTACAGCACTTTTCACCTTCGTTCCATTTCTCTTTTGCACTGGTAAACACTCCATTGACTGCACTTATGTGGCAGCACATCAGGAATAGAACTTCTGGGGGGGGGGGCCTCTGTGGTGGGACCTCTCTGCTTTATTCTGTTTACCTACCTGACAAGGACGGACAGCTGCTGGGTGGATCGCTGGCACGGAGTCCGAGTACACAGAAATCAATGGACACACACAAGCAAACAAAGAGGACGAGAAGGTGCCACCGCTGGAACCAGGTGGAGAAAACTTCTCTCCCAGAAGCTCTGTCTGTGTTCCTAAACAAACCAAACTGGACCAGAGATCACGCGGAGTCCACCAACCGTTCAGAATCGACAACATTTCTGTGGACACGCTGTGCAGAGATTGTGTGAGACGTGACAAAGTGGACGTCACATCATCCTCCACAATTCACTTCATTTCAAACTTCAAGCAGTAAAGGTCGGACAATGGAAGCTAAAAGGTTAAAAATAAAAATAAAAACAATCAGTTTTCTTGTCATGACCACAAACCAATCTGACGTCCTCCTTCATTTCACTAGAATCTGGAGCAGCGATCGGCGGCTGGGCTACAGATGCTACAGATGCTACAGATGCTACAGATGCTACAGATGTTACAGATGTTACAGATGCTACAGATGCTACAGATGCTACAGATGCTACAGATGCTACAGATGCTACAGATGCTACAGAGGCTACAGATGCTACAGATGTTACAGATGCTACAGATGTTACAGATGCTACAGATGCTACAGATGCTACAGATCCTATTCAGCCACACACATCACAGCTCTGGTCTATTTTTCCTCAATGCCAAATCCAGCGTTCATGGCCTCCTGTGCCACACCTAAACTGCGAATCAGCTCTAGCTGGGATTGCACCCTCCCACACCCCCCAACACCCTGTTGAAGGTATCTCATGTGTATCACACTGATACATTCCATAAATAAAAGATTCACAGTCTGCGGCCCGCAGCTTGAAGGAAAAAGAGTTTATCGTCATTTCTCATGTGGAGGGAGGGACGTGATGGCCGCTACATAACTCTGAGACAAAGATGACGCACCTGTGGGATGTGAAAAATGTCAGTTCCTCTACAGTGTGCGTGAAGATTTACTTACATTTATACAAAAATAAACTCTATAAATGTTAGCTAGTTAGAACACCAGCTAACTAGTTAGAATGATATCTAGCTAGTTAGAACAATATTTAATCTCTATGCAGAATAATAGCTCGATTGATAGAAAGCTAGCTTGAATTGACTGCAAGAATTCAAAAATGTTTCTAAGAATATTATGTGAATTTCTCTTGGAGATTAACAAACGTATCTATATCTACAATTTATCTATAATTTACACTTACACTCAAAATAAAACACATCACCTGAAAAAGTAGCTGAAAACAATCTTCACATCACTTAGAAAAGTAAAATCTGTACATTATTTTGCATTGAAATATAATTGGATTTTTCATTCAAATGATTCTTCCTTACTGCATGCAAAAAAAAAACTTGGTCCATTGACATATTTTTCTGCTTATTGCAGTGAAAAACAATTTTTTGACTAGAATTGAGACATTTAGAGTAGAAATAAGACCAATATGAAGACTGTGAGTGTGCACAGTGTAGATGGGTGGATGGATGGACAGTCAGTCAGCTAGAATATACAGAGCTGTGCGACTACATTAATGAAGAATATGTGCAGAGTTACATCTCAGGATAGTTTTACATCTGAGAACAGACGTCCACTGACGCATCCATCCAGATCTCGTGTACTTTTTTGCTCTCTTCTCCGATGTTACTTTCACTTTCCCATTAGATACAAACTGTGGTTGACGGAGACACTGGTTAATCCAACAACTGCTGTCTCGTGTATTCGACTAAGAACAGGCACAGGTGGCACAAAATCCCCAAAACAAAGAGTCGCTACAACGAAGCAGCGAGAGCACCCTGACGAGCAGAGAGACAGCGTGCCGGAGGACGCCGGGGAGAGTTCAGAGGCAGACGATGTACACAAGAACAAAGGGCTTGTTACAACAGACGCCTTCAGCACAAAAAACGCCGGTGAAACGATGGTTCCCTGATGGAAACGGTGAGTGAAGACCGTCACCCCGAAAACCCAAACGGGAACGGGAACGGGAGGGGTGACAAACACCACCACCGCCACCCTGTTGAAGCCGTCCCGGGGTGTCACATGCTCTGCTCCGCTAGCATCGTCATGCTCCTTTGAACAATGATTGACCTCGAAGCTGTCGCTCGCTTTCAGCCAGTTCCGGTTCGCCGCTCTCCAACGGAGCTGGCTGCACCATAGTACTGAATGTGGACACATCGATTATTAGTTTTGCTCGCGCAAAACAACGTGGAGAGGCTTTTTCCTGTGGATTTGGGTCGTATCAGGCTCCTAGCGCCGCGTGTGGGCGATACCTAATGACCAATCATATGTCAAGAGACTAGAAATCACACACCCCTCCTGTGCTAACAGGCATTAAGTACGTGAACGCGTTCCCCATTTATGCAGATTCAATCACCATTTTACATTTAGGAGACCCACTGCTGTCAAGCATCAAAGCGCAGGCAGCACATGGAGCCATGAGTCAAGAGGAAGTAACGAGGGTGACGGGGAGATGGAGGAAAAGACGGAGACACACCGGGGAGAGTTCTCTGAGGATTAGCCCATTTAGTCAGCTTTGATCTGAGAGATCTTAATTGCTGGGTAGAACTAATAGACTTCTCACTGAGACTGCAGCAGCATCCGGGGGCGGAGATGGGGGGGTTGGTTGGCCGTGTCCTTCTCCTCACATCACTGGGGTGATGCCTTCCATACCCATTTGAATCTCGCTGCAGTAAATGAAGGTTCTCAGACACGGTTGCTCGTCCAAGTTGTGCTTGAGGGTTCTCACGGTGGGATCCACTCGTCACAACTCCTGTTCATGTCGTTTCCGGGTGGAAACACACACTACAAGAAGAACTACAACACTGACGACAAATCCAACCGTCGTTGAAGCAGAACAAAAGACCAAAGTGATACAAAAACAGTTTATGACAAAGACTTCAAAAATGGGACCCATCGCTAAAAGGGACTTGGGGGGGTTAGATCACCGTGGCACCGCTGCTGCTCATCGCCCCCTCAGGGGACGGGTCAGATTTCACACATTCCGGTGAGTGACCATCAGTGGGACTTTACCTTTAACCTGTAACTGTCAGGTGATACCGAGCTGCCGACGCCATCTTGGATTCTGAGTGCTGTCGGTGGGACCGACGTCCACGGACATTCCAGCTTGAAACTGTTCGTCCGCAGGGTCAGAAAAGGATTCAGGGTGAAAACTAGTTTGATCGAAGATTCTTCTTCTGACAAGTTCCTGACAAGTTCCTGTTGCCCTGGGAAGAGAAAAGGTGAAACGTCTTCTTGACTCTGTTTGCCGTTATTGTCCCAACACCAGACGGCAAGATACAGTGAGGTTCACCCCTCCTGCCTCGTTCCAAACACAGAAGTTGCAAACAAACAGAACAAAACTGCCATTTTTCGGGGGGGTCGTCGGTAAACGTCGGTAAACGTCTGCTACAGCAGCTCCCTCGCTCTTTGTGGAACATTCCTTGTTTTATGAATTTGTATCAGAGGTCGATGGTCAGGAGTCAGCCGTGGAATATCAATCTTCAGAGGTTTTTTGAGGGCAACTGGGGGGGTTATGCTTTTTGAGGGCAGTATTTTGCTAAATCCCCCCTTTTAACCCCTGGAAGGGATCCTGGCAAAGACTGGGGGGTTAAGGAGCCCCCAGACAGATGAAGATGATGCACGGCTTCCACCGCCGCCTCCGTCTGCCCTTCGTCTCTCTCTGTCATCGACTTCACACCCCCTCGTCCTGCCTTTTTTGTTCTTCCTCTCGACGGTGTCCAACTTCTCCGTCTTTCATCTCTCCGGCTGAGGCAGGAACAGACAGATTAAAGACAGGAAGCGTATACGAGGCGCCGTCTTTCTACATCTCCGTGGCGACAGGTTACCGGTGGAACAGCCGAGTCATTCCTGGCCATTAGAGACGCTCCGCGGCAACAAACCCTGTAAGAACACCGAGACCCCGACGCTGGGGTGGAAAACGAAAAAGTCACATTCTGCATTTAAATCTTGAGTTTTAAATAACCCACAAAACACAAAAGCAGCTTCCCCATTAGCTCCCCAGGCACCAGATACAGTCACAGAGGTGTCATGGCTGCCAGCAGAAGAAACCTCCTGCAGGAAGAAGCACAGAGACAACGCACCTGCAAAGGAAAACTGAGGAGCAAACTCAGCTGTTTGTCGGACAGACGTTCTGGTTGGGAGGGGTCCGGTTCGCCAAAGACGGGAACGTTGGTCACACTGTCCCTGAACTGTATACAGTATATATAGATATATATTAGATCTATTTGTTGGTTTATTGTAGAAGTAAACTGGCCTTGAAAATGTGTTACTACTTTCTACTGACTTTCAAGCATGAATACTTACATTTATAATAATTATTATACAAGTAAAAACGTTGTATTTTCATAAATGAATGCAAATTGCTATCTGTGTTTTTTGAAATGATCTATTTATTTCATCTTGACGGAGTGACACAAATGTCGATTGTGCGTTCATCTGTGCACGAGAGGGTTCAAGTTTGACGATGTGAGTAGAAGTAGTAGTAGTAGTAGTAGTAGTAGTAGTAGTAGTAGTAGTAGACGGCCACCACACTCACGTTGGGACCTCTGCTCCATCTTCAAACATTACAAACGTCCTTGTCATACAAACGGAGGAAAACGTGTTGTGGATTGTAACCGCTCACGTTTCAAAAGCACAATTGAAACGGGGTTTTACTCTGACAGAGGACATGGACCATCGATGCCACAAACACACAAGCGTGTTTCCAGGGGTGTTAACGTCTGCAGGAACGCTGCTCTTCACACCCTCCTCCCTTCCTTTGCTCTGTAGTGAGCGTCTGTTACATCACCTTTGAATCATTCATCCCGACACAAAAAGACTTCAACACAAACACAAAATCCGTGGAAGACAATCCCGTTTTCTCAGCCAGAAGCTGCCAGCGCCGGCCCGTCCCCGACACACTTGGTTCCGACTGATGATGGTCTGCACGTGCACTAATGCACTGCTAATTAATAATAATTGGTGAAATCCAATCGGCCTCAGCCGAGTGTACCGACTCCAAACTAACATCACATCTCAGCTTTGTGCCCCCCCCCCCGTCAGTTTTACCCCCCCGTCGGTAAACGAAACTTGTGGCTGCTGCTCAGATGAATAATAAAAGGTCAAAGGTCAACGTGAGGCAGAAACTGTGTTTTCTGAGAAGCTGATTCAAATGTGAACAGAGGACGACATGAAAGCTCCGCGAAGGGACGTGAAGTCCACTGATCTTTGTTTGATCGCCCCCTGGTGGCTGGATGATGGACCGAAGAACGACTTGACACAGATCAAACTGATGGGTGTTCAGCTGTGTCATTCCAGACGTTCCACGTCAGATCTGGATCCTCTGTGGAGGTTCATCTGAACACAAACCGTTGGACCACTGACTATGAACAAAATCATGTGGCTCTATCTGTGGGCGGGGCTTAACGGGATGACGACCGTGGTTACGTCTAAGGCCTCTGCTCCACAATGTCCTACTGATAATACACAGAGTGTGTGTCTGCATCCATCGGGTCGGTCGGGGGGATTCTAACAACGCTCAGGTTGGAGACCTTTGACATCCACAGGGTGTTTGTCTGTTCTCTGGGTTCTTTCCTCTGATGCTCGGACGTTTTGGTTTCAGGGGTCGTCGGCGTGTTTCACAGGAGGTTCCACAGCCGTCCAGTCGGTGGATGTTGATGTGTGATCGTTGGTGTTTGTGTTTGACGGTTTTAAAATAATAATTCCAACAACAGTCCAACGTCCTCGTCTGCTGAGCTGGAGCGCGGCGTCGTACCTGTGCGGTGCAGCGTCAGCAGGAGGAGACTCGTCCCTCCAGGTCTGGAGACGTGTCGACTGTGAAGGCAGGTCTCACTCCAGCCGCAAGAGTCATCAATAATGAGACAAGGTGAGCCGGAGGGGAGGTGGCAAGTGTGTGTGTGTGCGTGTGTGTGTGTGAGAGAAGGGGGCGGTCGCTATCTCGGTACAGCTAATGTACGTCCCAGTGGGCCGTGTGTGCAGACGGGGGCCACACGGGGCTGATACGGAGGGACGCTTGTGGAATCTGTGATTTGGCATCTGCTCGGTTAGAGTCCGTCAGGGGGCAGCGGCGCCTTCTCCTCCGTCTCCGGGTTCCATCGCTGCCACTTTCAGAGCCCGGAGGGCGACCGGAGGGGGCCGGAGGGGGCCGGAGGGGGAGACGGGCCTCGGCGGCATGTGAAGCTGCGGCGCTCAGCCTTCTTCCTCCACGTAGGTGGAAGGAAACCAGCCCACCTGAGCCAGACAAATATAAACATCATGATAATAATAACACACTGTGTTTGGACAGAACTGTTCAAAACACTCACAGACGCTGACGGGCAGCAGAAACACAAATACTCACATTAGCTTTGGAACAACATCGATTGAAGAAGATTAAAACCATCAGGAGAAATAAAAGTCAAGAATCTAAGACAGAGGAAAACCGTTAAGAAGTGATGACCCCCTGAGGTGTTTAACCCTTTGGGTCCGAGACAGAGACAAGTGGAGAAGACAATCTTCTGGAGAATCTCATCAAAGCAGAGTCGGCGCTCCCAAACCATAGCAGGTGTTTACCGTGGCCCCAGAAACTGTGCTCTGATTTGAGGTTTGGAGCTGCAGGTGCATCGTTCCAAAGGGATTAGATGACGTTGAACAGATGGACCGTTCATGAAGGGTTCAGCAGTTTTCAAGGCCGAACAAGGGTTCAATAACCGACATCCTGGAACGTCTGTGAAATCTCTCCAATAGTATCATATTTGTACTCTTTCTATACATACATGTACATATAGATAAGTATGTAAGCTTGGTTTCCTTTCTTTTCCTGTTTTGTCACCATACGCTCAGACCCCCCGATGGCAGACGATGACGCAGCAAACGTACCCTCCCATCAATCTCTCCCTTCCACCAGCCGTTGGACATCTTGCTGTAGATCTTGACGACGTCCCCCCGCAGCAGGGACAGTTCCCATGTGTCTCTGGAGCTGAAGTCATAGCGAGCCACGGCGACACTCACCGCTCTGGGGGAAAACACTGGTGGGAGAGACAGAGACCAGATTCTTACATTTTTCAGTTCATTGCTACATTTCTTTCCTGTGACTCTTTTCTGAGTAGTTCAATGAGTGTATTATCGGTAGTGAATGTACTTTCAATGTAAAAGCCACAGACACACACGAGAGAATAAACAGGACGAGAGGAGCGACGCACGCGACCAACAGACACGCCGTCAGCACCCGGCTGCTGTGAAGAGCAAACAGGATACAGATGAGAGTTCAGGGAGTCGTGGCCCTCATGTGTTGAGCTCGGGAAAAGTTTGTGCTCTTCTTTATTATTAAATAAGGTTATTTAAGGTTATTTCCTCCACATGCAGGTCAGAGGTCAGATCACATGCAAACACAGGTGTTTGTTTGGTTCATCTGTGGAAATGCCTCACACGCCCCCCAACATCGCTGAGGCAGGTGGACACGTGCACGGGTCACACACACACACACACACACACACAGCAGACAGTCACAAATACTTATACGGACACAAATACTTCCATGGATGAACAATATTTTGGTCCCAGCAGGACGTTCGTCAGGTCAAACCCACGTCATCATTTCCTACAAAGAGGAATGTTTTTACTTGGATTTCCTAGTGTTATTGGTTTAACGTGGCTCTAAGCCAGCGTCAGAGGTAGTAACACAGGTCTAATGATTAATTAACACTAACCCTACTGACAGGAAGCCTCGTGACCTGTGACCTGGTTTTCCAACCCAAGGACACAGAGTTCAGAGTCCAAGATGGCGTCAGTAGCTCAGTATGATCAGCACAAACTGTGTTTTTATTTATTCACTTACTTATTACCACGTACGTCGTTTCTGTTGCCGTGAAACAACTGGCACAAGAACAGATTTTTTTCCAACTGACTATGTTGTGATGAAAGTGGAATGCAAACAACTCCGTTTTACACCGAGAGATCACGTCCCACCGACGATTACAACCCACCATGTGATGTTTTGTCGATGTGCAACTGATCACCTGGAGATATAAAACATCACAGCTGCTGGAGGCGACGTGGACAAACATCGACACTGGTTAAGGGAGTTCTAGTCACTTGATGTGTGTCAGGTAACACACACCTGGGAGGAACTGTCACACCTCTGTGTGAACAAGCAGATCCTCCTTCACAGTCGGTGGAAACTGGCTGGCAGCTGGGCAGCCGACTAGATTCTGATTTTGAAGCACTGCTTTTAACCACGGCTGTTCAGTTTGGGGGGGGGTAACGGTGTAAATGGACGACATTATCCAACAGAGGCAGACAAAAACACTGTGAGTATGGTCCGACAGCAAAGACGGAGAGAAGAAAACATGTACCTGACCAGAAAGGCGAGGAGGAGGGAGGAACAAAGCTGCAACCACCAGGAGGAACTACAGAGAAACAAGTGATGGGGGAGTTCAGACCAATGTGGGAACAGAGAGAGAGCAGCAGAGAGTGAGTGAGAGACGGCAAAGAACAATGAGAAGCAACACACTGATGGGGGGACTGGTCTCCTTCACCTCTGCTCCTTGGTTTCACTTCACAATCCTGTCAAATGGGATCCAGATGTCAAAGTCCACTTTGTTTTGGCTGTTTTAGGATTCACAGTTCAAACAGTCTTTGCACTGGCCCTTTACCCCGCCCCGACTTCGTCCTCTGTCTGAAACAGGTGAGGTTAGTGTTTCTCTTCTGGAGCCTCTAGTGAGGCAACACCTCTGTGCTCCACCGACGTGTTGTACCATTGATGCATAGGGTCGATGTGTAGGGTACGGAGTAGAGTCGGTATCGATGAGTAGGGTCGGTATCGATGAGTAGGGTCGGTATCGATGCGTAGGGTCGGTATCAATGAGTAGGGTCGGTATCAATGAGTAGGGTCGAGTAGGGTCGGTATCGATGAGTAGGGTCGGTATCGATGAGTAGGGTCGGTATCGATGAGTAGGGTCGGTATCGATGAGTAGGGTCGGTATCGATGAGTAGGGTACGGAGTAGGGTCGGTATCGATGAGTAGGGTCGGTATCGATGAGTAGGGTCGGTATCGATGAGTAGGGTCGGTATCGATGAGTAGGGTCGGTATCGATGAGTAGGGTCGGTATCAATGAGTAGGGTCGGTATCGATGAGTAGGGTACAGAGTAGGGTCGGTATCGATGAGTAGGGTACGGAGTAGGGTCGGTATCGATGAGTAGGGTCGGTATCTACGTGTAGGGTACAGAGTAGGGTCGGTATCTACGGCGTAGGGTACAGAGTAGGGTCGGTATCGATGCGTAGGGTCGGTATCGATGAGTAGGGTACAGAGTAGGGTCGGTATCTACGGCGTAGCCTACACTGTAGCCTGACGTCACCTCTCCAGAAATGTAACTGTAACATCAAATATAGAGTAATTGGATTAAATTAGATTAGATCAAACTCACTCAGGAGTTCCCTCAGGAAACTGCACAAATGTAGGTCAGTGTGTAATGTTCTATGTACTGGATGTACACTCAGTGGAAATCTAAGATATCTAAGAAGACATGAACGTGTTAGTGTTAGACTTCATTTGGATTTAACAACGATGGGCGATAATCGTCATCCTATTTTAATCTTGTGTTTACTTGTATGATTATTCCGTGTTCATGTAGTTGTTTTCAGTCAGTGAATCCCGTCCGTGCCACACAGATAACGTTTCTAGACACTGAGCCGAGACGACGCTCGTGATCAAATACAAATGCATTTAAATAGAAACGTCCACACTGAAACGACGTGACAAATGCTTCATGCTGGTGAACGTGCTGTGACCGTTTGATCTGTCTTCTCCGCCGTGACCAACCTGGATTCACATTCAAACCTTTGTTTTTCTCACTGTTGCCGTGTTTCAGTGTGACATCTGTCTTTCCACAGAGGCGGTTTACCAGCCAGAGAGCGCCGTGCCCACAGTACGTCTGCCTACGGGGGTGGGCGGCTGTAGGCGATAATAATCTTTCCCAGAATGCACTGCGGCAGCGGCAGGTCTGTCAAGGCTTTTCTCCGTGAATGAGGCGGCGGTGAATGGCAGTGAAGCACGAGCACACCTCTCCTCTCGCTGAGACGCTTTGAAGCTTGATGCACCGGGAGACTGACGCCGCCAAAAGAGGAAGGGGGACGAGGATGTAGCAGAATCTGACGTCGGAGCAGACTCAAAGGGCCATCTTTGATTCCCTTCCAGCGTTTCTCAGCTCCTCGCTGCGTCTGTGCTTGTTTACTCGCACCCACCTCGTTACGTTAACGCACTTTACCTCCAGCTGCTTCCTGCTCTTTTAAATCTGATCAAATTTGCAAACTTTTTTCCCTAGTTTTGTGGAAAAACAGGAGCTGGCCAGGGTGTCCCCCAGGTGTGTGTCAGCAGGCGGCTGTCACACACACTCTCCGCCACCAGTCCAAGTGACATGTCATGTCCTGTCAGGAAAATTGTGAAGCCACGTCGGTGTGCAGTGTGACGTTGGGAGCAGCGGGCTGCCGGCGCTTGCCTGGGGCGCCAGCTCTAACTGGGACTGAGCTGCCAGAGCTCCTTTCCATTTGTTTCACTCACAGCGTCTCTCTTTTGTCTCTCAGAGCCCACACCGTCCCTTTGTAGAGCACACATCACCTTCATCGAGGCTGCAAAACGGCGCCGATCGCCACTGGAGGTAATGTGATCGGATTCTAATTTAAGGGATTTCAAGCAACGATTTGAAGGGAAAAAAATGGAGCTCATGCCACGGCGGCGGCTTCTTCTCTTCGCCTCCGGCGCACGATAGAGCTTGACAAGTGTGTTAGCACCTGAATCTGCATGAGACGATGTGATCAGCACGCCAATTAAGTGCATTCGTTCCAAGTGTGAATGCAAACGTTTGCAATCGTTCTTATGGTTTGAAATGGGGTGGGGGCAGAGAGGTACGATGTCGTCCAAGTTTCATATCGTCATTTAGGGAAGAAAATAAATCTGGATGAAAAGTGCTCGGGACACGTTCCTCACCGAAATCAAAGATTGTGGGTGTAAACGATGGAAACCGTAACCATCGATCTACATCTTCGTCCTGAAGATCATACGCCTTCTTTTGACATTTTTCAAGGTGTATCGCTCGCACCAACGTACATGTTTCCAGATCTGGATTTCAGTGTCAAACAACACTGGCAGCAAACACTCTGCTGTCGGGAAACGTCGCGATAAATAACAGGTGAGTCGCCAAAACACGTGGTGCAACAAGATGAAATACTCAGCTCACATCACAAACCTGCATCAGCATTGGCTCCTTCTAAACCACAACGTCAGCCTGAGACAAACATTTCATCCTCCATGAAATGTAAAGAAAAATCAGTGACTGTTGACAGAAAACTTTTATAGTTTGTGTTCTGCCAACGTTCTGACCAATCAACTGCGAGCTGGTGACCACATGGGGCTAGTGTGTGGCTGTGTGACGTCTCCATCCACACACATGCTGACTGTTGGACGGAGAACGCTGATGAATCCTTTAGAAGGAACCGTGTCTTCACAGCATTAGCTGGTTAGCTATGCTAACAAAACCACAAAGTGCCCGGGCCTGTGGAAATCTTCGGATGAGAGGAGTTTCAGAATGCACCCGTTGCTGTGGAAACGACGGTAGTTACATGAGGTTGCAATGAGCGGTCGCTGAACTGTACTGTTGCTGGAACATTCCGCTGTAAGTGGCCGCACGTAGGTGCACGTTGCAAGTTGTTGCTCCTGGATTCTTTGGTGTGAACTGCACTTTAGATGTATTGAGGCAGAAGTGGTGATAAATCAGCACATATCGAATCGTTTCCCATCAGATCCAGATTTCATCTCCATCTTCCTCCACTGCCTCTTTCATCTTTGTCCATTTCTTGCCATCTGCATTCTCTCGGCCTCATTATTGGAGCCCACAACCTCCTCCGTTTCTCCCTTTCTCTCCCTCCCCGTTCCTCCACGGAGCTGACGAGCTCCTGCGTCCTCTGAGAGACAGTAATGATGCCGCGGCAGCACTTGTCGAAGCTCAAGAACACAAATGCCTTTCTTCACGCTGGGCTACACAGACCGCTTCCAACCAACGCCGCCGGCCTCAGGAGGAGGAACAACACCAACACACAAGGTTTGAAGAAGTTTATGGAAACCTTGTGTGACCAAAAGTCACTTAATGATGATGTGAGTGCCTTTGGTTTGTCTCCTACGAAAGCCTTGAATCATGAGAGAGGAGGTTTCTGTGAGTGTCTTTGACATTTTTCAATCAAACGTAATCCAAATGTCATGTGAGGAACATTCATATCTAAATACAGTATTTAAAAATATTAACAGAAAATACTATTACAAATACTACACACATAACTATGGTTTCATTTGAATCATGATTAAATAAGTGTTCACTTCTTTTGGAGACAAATAAAGTATTGATAGAAACTATTTAATTGAATTCATTTTGTTCACTTGTTTATTTTTTACATACGATGTCTTGACTGTTTTCTTGTATCTGTTGTGCAAAGAAAAACTCGTACTGTGACGAACTGTGTTTGACTTAAATGTACAAAATAAGTCCGAGGATCAACCAGATAGAACCATGTGATAAGACCTGGAATCATCCTGATGTGCTTCTTCTGCTCAGTTCATTCAGTTTTAGGTGTCGACCAGTTGAATCTTATTTTATCTTACTGTTTTGGACATGTAGAGAGAAAAAAAACCCAAACCTCCTCAAGCAGGTTAAAACCCTCCAGGTCAAACACACCTCACCGATCCTATCTAGTAAATCATAAACATCTCTGCTCCTCCAAACAGGTCAGACCCAACGAATTTCTTGCCACTCCACCTGGATCCAGATGCCGCTGTCAGTTTGTGCAGCAGACTTACCGCCGTCGGTCCTGGTGATGGCCCAGGGCGTGTTTCCATTCGTCAGCTCCCTGTAGGGAACCCGCAGAGTGGTGTCAAGACTGCTGAAACCCTCTTTTAAAGAGTGCTGCTTGTAGTACTCCACCAGGTCCTGTGTACGACAAGCACAGCCACAAAACACACATGATGAAATGAAACGACAGGGATTGTGTGCAAATGGAAGGAAATCAAGGCGCAGACGTGTGGGATGCTTGTTAAATCTGCACAATACAACAAAATATCTTACATCTTATCTGCCCATTGTCAATGTGTGGGACATCTGCTGTTAGCTACTGTTTTAGATTTTAACAAATCCTGTATCTTACAATAATGAGATATATTCTCAGGAGTATGACTTAATTTTGAAAATCTGGTAAAATAATGAGCTTATTTTATGATTCCTGCAACTATGTCTGATAGAAATACTGAAAAACGTCAGTATTTTGAGAGGAAACTATTGTTATATTAAAGCAGTTTTACATTTTCATTATTATGAGTGCCTATATAATAATTTCTAGAGGATTTATCATTGACTTGGTCATGTGAAGAAAGGTGATTGGTATTTCAAGATTTAAAAAAAATCATTGTTCAAGTCATTGTCAAAAGTCATTGTTTGTAAGCTGATTTCTCATTATCTTTTTTTTTATTCTTATTTTTGTGTAAAACTGATGATGATTCCACTCATGAATGACTCAGCAGTTTGTGGGAAACCCAAAAATCAAAGGTGGTACCAGCACGGTCTTGAACAGTCGTCTCTCCGCGATGTAAAAGCAGCCATCTTTGGTCAGAATCTTAATGTGCTTGACTCTGTCGTTGAACCTGCGGAGGATGAATAAGACATGTGCTGCTAATCAACTATACATGCGTCCACATGAATCTGAAGCCGAAGTCACGACGGTCGAAGTCAGACTATCTTTGCAACATGACTAATAGAAAATGTCAATCAGAGAAGATCATTTGTACACATTTTCTCCCTGATCCCTCACCCCTCCCTCACCCCTCCCTCACCCCTCAGTTCCCTGTGAGGTGGAATCCCCCATACTGGGAACCAGTGTAGCCTGTGTTATAATACAGCAGCAAAGACTAGACTGACTTTGAAACGGTCTCATTGACGGAGCGTCGTTTGAAACGCACAGCTGGGTTCCTCTCGGAAAGAACATCACGTCTTGGCAGCGTTACCAAGAGCACAGAGGCAGATCGCTGACACCGCCATGAGGTTCTAATCGCAGGCGAAGACCCAACGTCACAGAAAGCAGAAAAAGCCTCCAAATGAACAGCTGAGATCTAAAAGAATCGAACCGCGTCCCCTCCGACCGGGTCTCAAGGTCCCGGCCACAAAGCCGAGTCGGCATCGTTATCGACTAGCATGACTATTTTTGTCTTTTTCTCAGGTCTTTGAGAGTAGTAATATTGGTCAAATAAACATGATTCAGCAAATTCTGAGGAGGTGCAGCAGCAGATACATGAGGCGCCCTCTAGTGGTAAATCGTGTAAATAAAGGCAGTCTGAGCCAACAAATCAACTACTTAAATGGTCCTTTGTCACAAGTAGAAAACCCACAGTGCATTGAATAACGTCTCCTAGCGACAACCTTTCCTCTAACTAATGCCTCAGTTCACCCGTTCATCTGAGGACGATGACAATCGGTGTGACGTCGGATCGCTTCGGCGCTGAAAACATTTGACAACCTGCTGCAGCGCACTTGTCAGACTGAACCAACAAGAACAGAAATAAACGCACGTCGTGCAACGTGCATATCAGCCGTTCGTGGTTGGACGGTGATCAACTGAGAACACACACACACAACATTTGTTTGTGTTTGCTTGTTTTCTTCTTTTGTTGGTGACCTTCGGAGGTGTGTGACTGAGTCAGTTACCGTTTGTGAGACTTGACATGAAAACAAAAAATTCATCCATTCATTCACACACACATATACACAGGGGTTGTGGCATTCACTGCTCTGTGCCGTGTGACGCGTGTCTGATGGACGGTGAGAATGTGCTGCAAAGACACATTGTGAATGTCTGGTGCTGGATCCATTATGGATGAAACACATCAGATGACAAGACACGCACACGCTCGCGCAACACATGTTGAGCAGTGATGGGCAAAACTGTTTTTTTCGGACTACTGAATCATTAGAATTACTACAATGTACAATACAATTACTACATTACTACAATGTTTAAAATGTAACATTGATCAAAGTCATGTAGTCAATTCCATTTAATTGGTTTTCTAACTGTTTCAAATCCTTCAGTTTGAAATCAGGACAAATAACAGACTCCAGAGTAAAACTACTAAACACATCGACCAGGTTTCAGAACAAACTATTGTAATCATGAATATTGACATAAGCTATTGAGTGACACAGTGTATTCATGCATTCATACTATGTATTTATAAGAAACTACACATCTGTAAATATGTTTGATTGTGGTTTTGTTTATAATGTTCTATTCTATTGGTCATTCTGTCATTACAAACCATGCAACTAGTTACTCCCCACTGCTCCCTCTCTCTCTCTCACACACACACACACACACACACATGTCAGACATTAGACACATCCAGTTGATTAGCAGCAGGAGCTTCATTATCTCATCACCGAAGAAGCAGTGAGACGGGCAATTAGCGCCTCGTGTTCAGGAACGGGTCCTGTGAATCAAAGCCTTGGACGGGGGGCATTGGGG
>CAAKHB010001056.1:0-15104 GCA_901007665.1 Aeoliscus strigatus
CAAAACATCAAGTTTCACTTAATGATTCGTGATAATTTTTCCATTCTTCTATTTTTTTAGTGCGCCTCCAGTCGATTTTGCCCTACACATGGCACATGATGCAGGTTTGGGAGCGGCAGGACTGAGTATTCGGCCAGTGTTGTCGGGTTGCATTATCTCACAGGGTGGACGGCCATGCCTCCTATTTCCTTTAGAGCCCACATGTCTTTAATATTTATCCTTGTTTTTTTTGGCCCACAGAAGATGTGGGCCATATGATAATGCCATCATATTGCTTGAACAACTATGGTGCTATATACATCTGCAACATTATGGAGACATTATTATGGGGAGTATTATAATTATGGATTATTATTATTATTATTATGGGGACATCCCCCCATAATGTTAGTTTTTGTTGCCCCATTTATCCAAAATTTAATTTTACTTTCTGACGGATTGGGTCCCAATTTATATATATATATGTGTGTGTGTGTGTCTGTGTGTGTGTGTGTGTGTGTGTGCTGCACTCCACTAGTCGCGTGACATCCTCTCGTGCTATACGGAAAGGAAAGGTTAGATTTCAAGATTCGATTTTTTTACTTGAAAATGATGTAGTTCAATGTCTCAATGTACTCTGAAATGAAAGTTTAGAACAAATAAACAACTGATGTTAAAAAAAAAAAAAAAAAAGCATGGAGTCAATTTAGAAATCAAAATGTACAGAGTGAAACCAGAACCCTGAACCAAAACAGCTCCCACAGCATTCTGCAGCACCATGCAGTACCCTCTGGGATGGACCTAGTTGGTCAGGGGTTCATCCTACAGCAAGATAATGACCATAACATACGTCCAAGCTATGTCAGAACTACCTGAAGAAAAAAGAATGAGATGGTCAGCTTGAAAACATGGAGTGTCCAGAACAGTCTCCAGCTCTTGAATCTCACTGTCTGTTATTGGCAGCATCCACCTCAAATTCTCCCTCAAGCAAAACACAAAAGTTACCTCAAGTCCAAAGTTTTAGATACATCTCATCATTACACTCATTAGTACTTATTTGGTGTTCTGGCTTTGTAGAAACTCCTCTGCTCCCTTGACATTACGGAGCACCTTTTTCTCCCCTTCCCAGGTGATGATATGCTTTGACTGGATAAACCAGCTTCAGGCTCATGCCGAGATCTTCAGTGAGCTTTTTTATTTTTTCCCCATCACCTCTCTACTCACATCCTCAAAGAATGACAGTTTGACAGCTTCAGCAGCACAGCGTCACGGGCAGCTGGATGTACAAACCGTATCAGTACGGTTCTGGGTGTGTCACCTGGTTTTGTAGCTTTATTCGCTCCCCAATGTGCTCTTTGGATTTCAAAAGCCGACTCCTGAAAGGCTGAAACCTTCCAGCAGAATCCTGTGCACACACTCCACCACTCCCCCTGGTTCTTCTTTGCCTTCTTTCAGGCCCTCCAATCTGATATTTATATTTCTCCATCTCTTCCCTCAGTGTCTGCACTTTGCTGGCATATGCCTCCTCTTTTTTGTCACTTTCTTTCATTTTTCTTGGGTTCTACGCATTTCTTCTTCTACGTCCTGTCTACATTTTGACAGGAATTTGATTCATTCTTAGTCGAAATACCATTAGAGTTTCAGTCCAGTTTTAGTCAGAATATGCGGTCATTGGAAATATCCACCAGTCTGTTATGGAACGGCATCAAGGTCTGAGTATGCAATACAGATTTAACAGTTGTAATACAAAACATGTATGTTGTTTTATTCTTGTCAATGTCAACAACATTACCATGCTTTTTCAGATAATCTCACATAAATGACGCACAATGCCAGCTCTCCCTGAGAAATATACATGCTGAGGTCAAGATGAAGTACAGGATTATTGAAACAGACAACCACCCAACTCTGAACTTATCGTCTTCTAATGTCTGTGCAGAATGAAAAACATTTAGAAAAATGTGCAATTTTCAAAAATAATGAATGTCTTCTGTCCTTGTTATCAGAAGTGTGACAGAGATCCTGAGAGCAGCAATGACCCATCAGGAGCAGTGGGTACTGGTCACCTTTGGCTTTATGAATCCTCAGGTGACGTCATGATTGTGGGCTGGCCTTGGCGGATCTCATCCGATGGATGAGTGGATGAATGGATGGAGTCTGCTGGCTGCACAGCAGGGTGCCGGGGCATGTTGGGCCAGGAGGTTTTATTGCACCTTTTTTGTCCTTCTGGTCAACATGGTGGTTTGGTCTGGTCAGGTTTGGAATGGCCAGAAATCAGGTTAATCAGGTTTAATCAGGTCTGATTTTGTTGTTGGTGAGTCTGGTTGGTGAGGCACAACAGCAGCTTGGAACTATGGTTAGCAGCTTGGAACCAGGACACTGATGACTGAGAACATTCACAGACATGCTTATTACACATTCTAGTAGGACAAAGGGGCTACTTTCTTCCTCACAGAGGCGCTTTGTTGTGTAACAAGTTTTGCATCGTTCAGGCCAATCATCCATATTGATCCTGTAAACACAGGGGGTCTAATCACATTTTTTGAAACACAGTCTGAGGGTGAAATACGAATAAGCCACCCTCGACTTCATGTCTTGATGGCGAATCCGCATACTTTCCGTATCAAGGTGTCATCACCTCAACCCTGAAGCCAGAAGCAGTTTTAATGTTTCTTTTGGCACTATGGCACTTTTTAAAAATTTAGTCGTGCTTGTGTCAACGACAATAAATTCTGTACTGATTCTGATTCTGAGGTTCTCAGATGCAGCCTAAATTTTGGCACTACTTGACACACAGTTTCACCTCAAACTAAACAATCCAAACAAACACTTTGGACGAGGTGGGGTTATAATGAAACATACCGTAAAATGAAATCAAAAAATGGCTTTGACTTACTCAGTTCCATTAAACAGAATGTAAGAGCTGTGGCTGCCTGAAAGTCTGTCAGGATTTTCAATAGGAAGCATGTTTCTTCTTCTTCTTCTTCTTCTCCTTTGGCTTTGTCCTTCTTCAGCGGTTGCCACAGCGAATCCTCGATTTCCATCTTTCCCTGTTCTCTGTATCCTCTACTCTGACTCCAACTACCTCCATGTCCTCCCTCACTGCATCTATAAACCTCCTCTTTGACCTTCCTCTCTGTCTCCTACCTCCAACTCCATCTCTAACATTCTCCTACCAATGTATCCACTGTCCCTCCTCTGCATGTCCAAACCATCTCAATCTAGCCTCTCTAGCTTTTTCTCCTAACCTTCCTGTCTGTGTTGATGACCTCATTCCTAATTCTGTCCATCCTGGTCACTCCTAAAGAGAATCTCAGCATCTTTAACTCTGCCACCTCCAGCTCTGCCTCCTGTCTTCTGCCTATCTCTAGTGTCTCTAAACCATACATCATAGCTGGTCTAACCACAGTCCTGTAAACCTTTCCCTTCACCTTAGCTGAAACTCTTCTATCACAAATCACTCCTGACACTTTTCTCCAGCTGTTCCACCCTGCCTGCACCCTATTGTTTGCACATCTAAATTTAATTGTCCAGCTGGCGCAAAAAGTCAATAACTTCGGCGGTTGGTTTCCAGATGATGGTTCCCTCATGAGAGATGCGGAGCCGGGCAGAGTGATGTAAGCTGTACCCAACACCCTTCTCCTACAACATCTTTCTCACAACCTTGAACACATCCTTATTCCACTGTGTCTCAGCGCTTCAGTCAGCATAGATGTAAATCCGTCTCCATGACTACGGGTTGGTTGAAGGTAACTGGATGAAGGATCTCTGGGATAATCCGCTCAAGGAAAGCAGTGGCATCTTGGCCCTCTAACTTTTTGGGTATGTTGAACATTCAAATAGTATTTCTCCTACACTTCATCCACCTTGTCTTTTACATACCGCAGTTTTTTCTGCGTCTTGTCGAGCCGTTGGAGAGCCTCGCTCACGCTGTCCTCATTAGCCACGACCCGGATTTTCGTAACCTCAACAGGCTCCGATAAAGTTGAAAGTTTTGGTCTTCATAAGTGTGATTTGGAGTCTTGGTTTCAATCTGCTTGGACAGGTCTTCTTTGCTTTCTCAATGTCAGCAACATCTCTCTTGGGTTTTCCCTCCATTTTTGATGAATGTTCAAGTGACAAGATTGTTCGGCAAAAATGTTTTACTCAGTTGAAGTTTGTACTGTTCCATGCAGGTAAGTTACGAAGTGTTTCTTAGTTGAGTGGAAGAGGTTTCATGTAGATAAGTCCAATATTCGAAGGAACTCAGAAGCAAACCGGCGGGGCTCATGATTGCAAGATCGTCCTCTGCGTGCTGAGTCCGTCATGTCAATTGCAATAACGGTTTCTGAGAAATTAGCACAAAAAAAATTCCAGTCACAGGAAATGAATGGTATCCCAGAGGTCCAAAAAGAATTAAAATAAAATAAAGTAAAAAAAAGTAAAATAAAATAAAAGAGAAAATAAAGAGATAGAGAAATAAATTCTCCTTAAGTTAACACCAGCACTTCTGCTCTCATCACAGGTCGCTAAATATGACTCAAATTGAGTGGACATGCTAGATTTTATTATCTTATGAGTTGAACATGTAACTCATAAGATGCACATGTGAGTCAAAGAAATGAGTTGTTTTGAGAATTTGATGTAAATAGAGATGGAGGCATATATACGTTGTATGCTAACTAGCTCAGACTAAGCAGACCTGTATAGTAGTGTGAAGGAAATTGACCCAAAAGTTGCGAATGTGTGAATGCACTAAGTACACTTGCACATGCACTTCATTCATGGAAACGTTTTCATGCAGTGTGTGATTTTCTGGTTATTATGTACAGTATCTGTCTGGGTCCTCTGTGACATGCTTCCTCCCACCTTCAAAAGCATGCTGAGGCTAATTGTTCACTCTAAATCTCCCATAAATCTCCCATGTGAGTGTGTGTGATGAGCTGGTGACACATCTAGGGTGTATCCTGACGTTCACCCGTTGACTGCTCGGATCGGCTCCAGCCCAACCATGACCCATAACCCAAACGAGCAAAGACTGGACTCACTTAGTGGAGTAGAACCTGCAATGATGTATGATTTAACTGTGGAATATTGAATATTGAATATTCGGAATAAAATGTTTGATATGTCATGAACGTGTGTGTAGGTGTGTCTAGTCGTGTGTAGTGTGTTTCGTGTGGGTAGTTGTGTGTAGCTGTGTGTAGGTTTGTGTAGTGACGTAATGTCACTTGAGCAGAGTCCAGTTTGTTTTGTCACTTCTCGTGCACACTGTTCTCTTGGACTTTGCCATGACGGAACAGCCGCCATTTTTTGTCTCCCAATCAACAAGCATTTGTGCTCCTGCCCGTGCTGATCAGCTCCGCCTGGGTGCTGGAACCAGAGGTCCAGATTCGATCATAGAAAACCATCTGGACTCCATCAGGAACTGGCTGTGTTCACCAGCGTGTGAATACAGCCAGTTCCTACACGGTGCTGCAGAACTGTCGAGTCGGGCCTCGGCTCCTGCGCCATCAGAACGGCTCAGGATTTGAAATGATACACACGTTGTCCTTGCACATGGAAACCTTGTGCAAGATCTGCTCATTTGCCGGTTTTGTTAGTTTAAGTCACGAGAAGCGGAGAGAAACGTCTGACATCTTTTTTTAAATGTCTTTGTGATCAATTAGAAGGTTTTAATAACGTCTGTCTCCTCGCTGGCACCGAACACCCAGCAGGTGTTAGCTCCAACTTAAATCACTGTTGTTTTTCAGCTACGGCTGTAAAATAAACCCAGAAAATGAGTTATGGCATGTGAAATTAGATTTTGATAAACCTAATAATTGATAAATCATCACAAGTTCTTTCCCCGATGTCCCATGTTGTATAACTGGTGAATATATTCTATGAGTGGGTCTGCTGGGACCTGATCTCTGAGCAGTTCATGTTCAGAGTAGAAAGAACAGGGAGGTAAAACCTCTCAGTCATATAAGTGTGTCCTCCTTCCTCCTCCACCCGTCCTCCCCCACTCTTGCTCTTGCTGTTCCAGGATCAGTGTTCTCTCCTGGACTCCTGGACCGGCTCACTTCAGTATTTATTGACATGCTGCGTTTCAGAGATTCTGGACTGAAGCTCATTGTACATTTGATACTTTTTTCTTTTTTATTCTATTTGGTGATTAACCCTCGAATGAAGACCAGCGTCCATAAAGATGCCAGCTGCTCTGCGTCGTGTTTCCGCAGAGATTTATTACAACAATCCAGTTGTGAGCGGTCAGCAGTAGGTTAGCCATGTGTGGGCTTCCTCCATGATCACTGCGTTTGGCCCAGTGCTCCATTAAAAACAATGGGAACCCTTATGGTCTGTGTTTCAGACATGATCAGCCGCTTCACAGTTGGAGGAAGGTTTGGACTGTGAAAGTGCAGGTCTTCTGTTTGGAGGCTGACGCAGGTTTTTCCTCTGTCGCTCCCAGTTATATGGAATTAAAATGTTCAATGTAAATGAATGAATGTGTCTGAACAGTTTCACAGCTGGATGAAAGATCTGTGTATCGACACCATTACTTTATCATGAATGATTGTGTTTTTTTTTTTTTTTTTTTACTGTGTTTGTGCTGGAACCCGGGAGATTCAACACGTCTTGTTGTGCATGTTGAATCAGTGTTGATGATCAGAGTCACAAGGAGGATCCAGTCGCTCTGGCCGAGCTGGTGCAGCAGGAGACGGTGACGGAGGAACACACAGATGATAACTGATTGTGGCAGCGTGTGTTTGTGTCTCAGACTGTGAGATGTTGGCGTCAGCTCGATGAGACAGAGCTGTGAAAACATTTTAAACAGAACCTTTTCCTCCTCAGTAGTAATCTGACCTCTCTGCCCTGCTGTTTCTGTGTCTCTATAGCATTTGGTCTGGATCCTGATGGTGTCTGTCACTGCAGGAGGAATAATACCAGAATCTACGTTCACAGTTCAATGATGCTGTTATTTGAACTGGTATATTAAATAAATTTCTCACGGAGCTTAGTAAAGTATCTATGTATATATTGTTCATATTGTACATACTTTGGATAGTTTGTATTGTTTGCCTGCTGTGTGTCTTTCTGTTCTTTATTACTTTTCTTTAACTTGTTGCTGGAGAGACAACGATTGCCAAAGGAAAAACAAGGATTTCATCTTTATTTTATCAGGCAGTCTCATTGAGATCAAGATCTCTTTTACAAGAGGGACCTGGAACATTCACAATCAGCAGACACAACAACACACAACACAACAAACAATCAAAAGAAAAGATATCAAAAGGCATAAAAAAATCGGCACAAACTGTGACAGCACTCATTGTAAACATCATTTAAAATCTCCAAGATGAATGATTGTTCCATTTAAAGGGAGCCTAGTAGCTGAAACCTGTTCTGCCAACATTAGTGGGAGTATATGGTGTATTTAAATAGTTACTGGATTGTGTTCTGTAGTTACTGGATTTAAACGACAGGAGGGATGTGAGGTAGCTCAGAAGCTCCAGCAGTGGAGCTTTGTAGATGAATGACGTGAGACGGATATTTCTTCCTTCCAACCTTTTGATAGATGGTGCGAAATTTGTAAACTTGTCATTAGTGATGAAACGTAATGATGCACTGCTGAAGAGTTGATGGGGCTGCGTGACAGGACAAGCGGTCCCCGTAATCAAGAACAGGCATGAAGGTGGAGGGTGAGAGCGACAGACAGCCTTGGATTCTGTACGAGAAGCCGACACAGGAACAACTTTCTGTGTCGCACACTCACCTGTGACCAGATGAGTGGAGTGACTCTGTGACGTGTCATAAGCAGCTTTTCAAAGACAAATGAATGAACAGGATGAGACAGAGGACAAATACCACGATAACAGTAAAACGATTTTACTTCACATTCTGACTTTTATGATGATGAATATGTCGATCAAACATGAGAGGAACAGTTCCGCCTGTCGACACACAAAATGTTCGCTCAGACAGCAGCTTTGTTTGTTCTGTGTTGTGAACTCATAATGATTCCCAGCAGGTACACACAGACACACACACACACACACACTGTGGTTACTCTGGTTACTGTCTCTGTTAGTGCCACATGCATTCAACAACTGTTGATTCATCGGTGTGTGTGTTCTATTGATCTCTATATACAGTATCTAGTCTGTGTGTTTATACACACAGATGTCAGCTGACATTAAATGTTGTGTGTCTGTTGTACTCAAGTGGACTCAGTCCTAAACAAACTGTGGGTTCAGTGTGGATTCATTCAATGACTGATGTCTCCTGAACAAACTCTTATCTCTCACAACTACCTGTCAGGCAGCAACAGAGTCTTGACTTACAATGTCACAACCTTCAGACGAGGAAACCAGCTCCATTTATTATTCCTTCTCCACCGTCGTCAAACCTGACACACACACACACACACACACACACACACACTGACTTGTTTTTGTGCGTCGCTCGCATAGAGAAGTAATTGATTCACAGCATCTTGCAGGAACACCGACTGTGTAGGTTCTGTCGTACGTGAGCCAGTGGCCTCAGGTCCAACTTCACAATAACAATCCCTTAATGTGTTTGAACCCGAAAGGATAGTCACCCCTTTTTCTCTCATGCCCCCACCCCTCATCCCCCGTTCCTCCTATCCAGCCCCAAGAGTGAAGGTGATGATGGGCCCCACCATTCCCCAGTCGGCCTCTAACTGGATCCACTTTCAATGGGTGTCTGTTCCCTGACATCTCCGTCTCTCATCACCACCCCATCAATCCCGTGCGTCTGTGACACCGTCCCCCGCAGGGACAGGGCTCCACTTTGTCCCAAAAGCCACATGTTGTTGCTCCACTCGTCCCTCTGAGCACAGGGCGGGACAGCTAGCGAATGACAGAAATCCTATCCTCAGCCTCCGTCTCAGCCAACCTATGAAAACAGCTGTGAGGGAGGGGTCCCGAAGATCCAAATACCATGTGTCTGTCCAAGAGTGTGAGACCATCCCCCGCTCCTCATTTCACTGATGGAGGCCCTCTACCTTCCTTTCATCCACATCAAGGTCCCCTGACCCTGTAAACGCCTGCAGGATCAAGGTCTCCGTGGGGAATGTAGCTGGATGTTATCGTAGCATTCCAGCCCATGTGAAAATATGCCAATTAGCATAGCTGGAAAACGTTGTTTTGCTAGCCTCACTAACCAAACCCCCTTCCCCAACTGCAGGTGAGTGTGTGTGTGTGTGTGTGTGTGTGTGTGTGTGTGTGTGTGTGTGAGCTTGGCTGTGGCTCTGTTTTTTTTCCTGCATGTAGAAAAGACTAAAAGTTTTTTTTTTTTTCCAGTTCACACTGAAATCGTCTGTGGTGGACTTCCTTTATGAATGTCAGGACCACAAACATTAGTTGTGATGCAGGACTGGACTTACACATGATGTTTCTTGGACTGTAGTTTATCATGATCCTTCATGTTGTCACAGAGCCGCTCAGGTTTCCTGCACAACATGAAGCTCTAGGTAGGTGTGCGTTAAACGGTTTTGAGGCACGACACGGGGTGAGGAACCACCTGAGGCCAAGTGGAAGTGCCTTCAAACCATTTAACGTACACTGTTGTCATTTCTGTTTCATTTGCCAAAGAAACAGAAATGGAATGATTATGTTTTCATGTGTTTTCCAGCCATAACTCGGGTGGTTCTTCACCTTCACTCCTTAAAACCCTGTAACTCACACCTGCACATAGCATCTGACTCATAAAAATTCTTGTTCTCTCCCAACAAGTTGAAAGAAATGTTAAAATCATCCATTTGGTTTGTTTCCCTCATCAAATGTCCAGTCTGTTTCCATGTGTTATCCAATCTAACAATGTCCAGTTGTTGCTGCTCGTGCGCTGTTTAATGTTGCCAATGTAACAGGTTGTGCCACGGATGAATGTTAGAAAAGTTAACCAGTTTAAATTGGATTGGATAAAATGGTTTTAACACACAGCTGCAGCCAATCAGAAAAGAGACTGTGGCATAAACACATCTACAGTATATATGAGGTGAACGTTGTGCTGTGTGAACCACGGGAAGTTGATTAGCAGCAGTTAAAGGCTGCAGGTCAAAGTGTGCTGGGCTGATGGAACTGGATATGACTTGAATAGAAATCAGGTCACTGTGAGTCAGGTCTCAGTTAGCAGGAACAGATGAAGGATATGTGGGAACGCCGATGGACTCAACAGGACGTGAACAAATATGACATAGTTCCAATCTGGTTCTGGTTCGAACATCTTCACCTTCCACTCTGCGATCAACTGCTATTCTTGTCTGAATCCTCCCAAAGTAAACAATGTTCCGTATTTAGTTTGGTACCATTCAGCAGCCTGTTTGCCCAGATATCTTCTCTGTTTCACAGGATTTAGTTTGGACTTCTCTCAGACCGCTCACGGCTTTGCTTTGGGAAACTATTGTACCTTAACTTGGACACACACAGACCTATTGTTACTGAGTATTACCGAGTGTTACAGAGCGTTTCTGGGTATTACTCTCATCAGTAGACTTTAGATGTGTAGGTCCATCCTGGATGAATCCCGTTAGGACGACGACAGAACACAGTGAACACAATGAGCTTCTACCTCAAATGTTGTAAACAGATCATTGTTTATGACACGTGGCGCGCTGTCAACACTGGTGCAGTCCAACCTGACTATTCCCTCGGTGGGACAGCGTCTGCCCACTGCCAACACACACACACACACACACACACACACACACACTCCTACTCTAAATAACAGTATTCTTTGACTATGACCAGAGCGGCTCAATGCCACGTTTTATTCACTCGTGTCTAAAGAATAAAACTTGGTGGAACTTTAATGTGTTATTGCAGAAAACCCTTCTCATCAATTTAACTTCTTGGCAGAAGGAGTTGTAACTAAAAAGAAAAGTCCATTTTTAGTGTTATTTTTATGTTTCACATCCTGACAAATAGTTCAGACACAGTGGTTTATGTGCTGCAGTTTGGGGGCGATCTGGAGGGTTAGAACGGATGTTTTGGTGAATGATGACAGTCGCTGCTAACAATAGTAAAATACAACTATCAGACAAGAAAGCAGACTTAATGCAGCCTTTTCTATTGTCTATTAAGGTGATTTTTCACTGGAAACGTCTGCAGTGCGTTAATGGTGGCGCGGCTGGTGATCGCAACCATTCTAGTCAGAGTGTTCACACTTGCTGAACTGCAGCGCATTTCAGCAGCGTCTCTGGAGCGACTGCCCCAAAGAAGAGAGGATCTGTTCTATTCCTTCGTGCAACTGTGGCTGTGAGATGTGTCCACTTCCACAGAGCAGGTCGCTCAGACTGTAAGGTACACACAATACAACACAGAGAATCCGGTCGATTTTCAAAATACAAGAGGCAGATTTTCAAAATAAAACACCACAACGTCACATGTATGTATGTAGGAGAGCAACAGGTTCGTCAGAGGTCAGACAGGACGCGAGCCACAGACGAGGACAGATTTATCCTAGAAGTGGAGAAGCACAATCCATGGTTGAATCCAAATGAAGCTAGAGGAGGAATGTGTGGTGGTGAAAGCGGATGAAAACTGAAGTACATCAATCACCAGGACATTTTCAGACCTCGTGTCAGACCTCATAGATCCAATCTCGTTTTCATCATTCATTCATCTTCTTCCGCTTATTATTTTTACACTGTGGCTCATCGCAGGGCCCCATGAAGGACAGACAACGGAGACACGGGGAGAGCGTGCAACTCCACATGGAAAGAGCCCTGGCCAGGAATCAAACCCGGGACCTTCCCCCGTGTTGCCCTCATCCATCATGAGTCAGTGCTCGATCATATATAAATAATTAGTTTGTTCTGGATCAGAATTAGGTTTATTTTCATAGTCACTGAAGATACATGATGTGCTTTGATTGACATTGTGTGTGAATGTATGTGAGGTTTTGAAGCGTCAGTCCAGGATCACAGCTGGTCGTTGATGCCAGCAGTCGATGGTAAACGTTTGTACGTTTTCATCGGACGATGCAGTCAGATCCATCGTTCACTTTGCTCTTTGAACACGCATTAACTAGCAACTTAACATCAGCAGAACATAACACTCCTTTGTTCTGGAAGTTTCCTCTCCTTTTTTGGCCGAATCGATTGCAGCTGAACCAGGTTGGAAGGGAAGCATGAGGGAGCAGCCATTTTTTAAAGGTGTCTCCAGAGATCATTGGTTGAGGTCTGAATAGTCTGGGTTTGATTCCTGTTCACTTTTCCCAAATCACCTCTTGCGCTTTTTTGGCCGTACAAATCTTCTTAGCTTTTTGAGATGTTGAGCACTGGAAATTAATATCACTGAAAAATCATCTCAGTTTCTTAGCTGACTGGTCTCCTAAAAAAACATCCCCTCAGCATAATGCTGCCGCCATGTTCTGATGCAGCGCTGGTTTTTACAAGGTGGTGCAGGAGTCACGGCCAAATGACTCCGGCTTTATATCCCTGGATCGGAGCTCTGCACTTTTCCTGGTTGGAGAGTTGCTCAGCTGCCAAACTGAGCTCACATGTGCCTTTGTCTGGTCATTGTCCCACTGGATCTCTTTCATACAGACCTTTGTGTTCTTAGTTCCATGTCAAAAACATGGTTGTTCAGTTCTACTGGTGAAGTCCATCTCTTCTTGTTTGATGCCTCACATCTTTGTTCCAGTGGTCCATTCGCTGGTGTGAGATGTTCTGTACATAGTATAAAATCTTGAAATCCTCTAAGTTCACATCAGACACAAGTTGTAGAAACATCAAGAAACTATGTTGTACCAATGTGTCTTTGTGTTTTAAGATGAGTCTTGGCTCTGAAGACTTTCCATATGCTCTGTATAATTCCAGAGCGGGTGGTTTGGCTCATGTTAATGTTTGCGTTTCTGTGCTCACTGTGTTTTTGTTCCTGCAGGAGTTTTTTCTGGCCTGCGGGTGTCATAGCTACTGGTTTCCAGTTGGACGTTGGAGTGGATCATGTAATCAATCTGCTTTAGGATCTTCATGCTTCCTGCAGATTCACTGGAGATATAAACAGTTGGTTGTATGGAGGAACCGTGTGCACGCAATGCTTTAATCCACTGTGTCAATAGTTGAATGTAGTTTTAACAGCAGCAGATGCCAATGCGTTATCTGATCAAAGACTATTTACAGAATGCATCAGCTCAGGATACAATTATATCCTGACAGTTATATCCTGATCAGGCTGCGGTTTGGAAGCGTCAGGTATTTTGTTCATACACACGCCAGCTGTCATTTGGAATCATGAAGTTTGTATTGACCTTCGTCTTCTTGTCATTCGGCAGAGAATGTATGAAACACGTTCCTCAAAAATTATTTGCTGTGCAATCAGTTTTGTTAAAGACTCCTGGATCCAGATTTCATGCCTGTGGAGGGAGAGAGTCACGGGCCCATTAATGACTGAGAAATGAGAATGAAACAGGAATGAAATGAAACACGATACCAGGGACGAGTGGAGCACACTTTTTTATACACTTGGTCACATTCTCGTCGCTGCTGGTTTGTAAAGACACTGATCTGAAACATTTGCCTCATTGATGACCCTGTTTTAAGATACAGTTCCCTATGTTGGTGTTGAGTTTCTGTGTGAGTCACTGAGATCACGACTGTTCCTCTGTCACAAACCTGAAAATAAAACCAACTTTATAATACACATTACAATGATGGTCTTTGATGGTCATTGGTGATCATCAATCAACAGTTTTTTCTTGAATATTTAACATTTTCATCAGTGACACCTCTGTTCAACTCTCTTTTACAACATATTCAACGGCTATTCATTTATCAACTAATTACTATTCAACTCACACACCTGGATAGAACCCTTTGAACATTTGCAGCTCAACTGATCTCATTCACATAAACTGTGAAAAATACTTAAAGGAAATTTGTTCTTCTTCCTGCTGCTCCTGACAACGTTCTGAGCACGTCACTTCACGTCACTTGTATCGTGCTGTACGTTTGGTCGATGGTGGCACAAAGATTCCAGAAGCCTGTTGACACATATGTATGATTTGTCCATTGTATGTCACAACGGCATGAATGTTGTGTGGCATGTTGTTGTGTTTGTTGCTGTTGTTTCGATGTGTGTGTGTGTGTGTGTGTATCAGTGCTGGTGTGTGATGCACAGCTGATTCAACACTGGTTAATGTCAGTGTGAATGAATGAATGAATGAATGAATGTGGTCGCGTCTCTCCTCTGGCCTTTCGAGTGTTAATTAGCTCCGATTTATGCTTTTGTAAGAAACTGGTTGCCTGTGCTTCATGACGTCAATGCTTTTCCCGTGTATGTGTGCGTGCATGCACATACGTGCCGAGGCTTCATGTACAGAGGCTTCTGATGGATCATGCCGCTTCAGCTCGGTGCCTGTTGGAACAGGAACGCGTGGAGTCGCTGCAGCTCATGTGGCTGCTGGAGGCTCTTTACATAGATCTCAGTGAGGTGGAATGTGTGCAGGTGTTTGAGTTTCAAGCACCTGAGGGGCAGAAGGACAGTCGATGCCTTGAGGACATACTGTAAAAAAGAAAATTCTGAGAAAGTGCAACATATCAAGTCAACGTGATGCAATAGATTTTTGAGTTTTCTCCACATGTGAAAACTGGAGTTAGCTGGAACTAGCTGGTGCTAACAGCTGCTAGCTGGTGTTAATGCTGCTAATTGCGCTGTGTGAAGTGGTGGATGCTGGAGCTCGGTGGTGGTGTGTGTGTGCATGCGTGCCTGCAGGCTGAAAGATAGATAGATACGTCTATGCTGAGGAGCCAGTTGGCCCAAAGGAACTTCAAAGATTTAATCTGTTTTGGACGTTTCCTGCTTCATCATGTTGTAAATAACAGTTTCAATAATAAAAATGTTTTCATCATTTTATCTTCCTGTCAACTATTTTTCAGTGTGAAAGGTTTCAGTTTGCCTACCTGTCTGCCTTCAGATTAAAAAAGAAACTGTGAATTAAAGCAAATTTTTTTATTTTCACATCTGCTTCCATTCGTTTGCATCTGATTCTTTTTTCTTCTTCCAGCTCCAATGCAGACTGCAACACCAGCTGATGTCGCCGAAGATCAAAGGACATACAGGTACCACACACACAGAGTTGACACACACACACACACACACACACACACACACACACACACACACACACACACACACTCA
>CAAKHB010001056.1:20450-45287 GCA_901007665.1 Aeoliscus strigatus
TGTGTGTGTGTGTGTGTAACTTTAATGTGTGTGTGTGTGTGTGTGTGTGTGTGTGTGTGTGTGTGTGTGTGTGTGTGTGTGTCTGTGTATATATATATATATATATATAATCGTCTAGTCAGTGGGAGGGAACCAGCTACATGTGAAACAAACTCTGAGCTGCATGTTCTCCTCTAGAAACCTCTGCAGCTTTTCTCTTTCCTCACTCCATTTTTCTTCTTTCTCCACTTTCAGTGTGGAAAATCTTCTGGTGCGATTTATTTGTTCTGGTTTGGTGTCAGTTCTCACATGTCCTTGGCAGAGCGGTGTACCTCCATGACAGCAGCCTGGCTTGAGAACGATAATCCTGATGTCATGTGATTATCATGTGATTATCATGTGATCATCTCAGGACAGCAAATGAATGCGTGTGTTTTGGGGGGTGTCCTTGTCCCAAGCTTGTCACCAGTGTCTAGTGTCTCTTTTTTCCTCTGCGTTGCGCCATTCAAGCATCTGTCCAGTTGATGTTGAGAGAAAACATACCGACCTTGTAGCACGACTCCTGCAGTGCAACCAGCGATTTGAGAGAAATGAATGCAGGGTTTGAAGTGGGGGGTTAAGTGAAGCTGAGCTGTTTCCACTGACTGTTTCCACTGATCCTTAAGTGCAGCCACTGAAAGTCAGTGTCCTCCTCCCAACATGTGTTCACCATTAATCCCTCGTCTGTTTTCTCCAGAGAGAAAGACAAAACTTTGGACCCTCGTATTATTCACACTCTGTGTGCGTGCTGATTAACCGTATTGTCATGAACTGTATGATTGGTAAACAGGAGAAGTTGACTCTTCTTTTCCAGCCACAACTGGAGCAGACAGATTCCATTTCTTATCCACAGTGATGTTTTTAATGAAAGAGCCAGTAATTTGTTTTGTGGGTCAGCAGAAGCGTTAGCACAGCTTCGCTCTGCTTCGCTCAGCTTCAAGCGGCCTTTGACTTCCTGAAACAACTCATGATCTCTATTCCTGCTTCTCTGCGCCATCATCCATTCCCAGACTAAAGAATAGAATAAAGAATATGAAGAGCAATAAGAGTTAAACATATCAGAACAGCCGTGAATACAACACATTTATGTCCAAATTGAAAACATGTCCCAGCCCCCCCGATTCTCTGGAGCTTTGGCAGAGCGAAAGAATAGAACACAGAGAAACTGGCAGCAAGTTTGTTCTTAATATGAAGCTCCAGCACATCTGAACTTGGTTCAGTAGAAAACAGAATGATTCATTAGCAAAGGTGTAAAGTGAGCAGACACACACAACAGACGAAGGTTTGACCTTTAGACCTTCAACAATCCATCATGCTGTTTCTTTAGACGCTGTGCAGGAAAGTCACTGGTGCTGCTGAAATACATTTGATTCCTGTGGATGATCCACAGACCATTTTCACTGGAACGCTTTTGTAGCAAAGAAATAGTTCATGTGAAAGCTGCTGACAGGCCGGTGGACGATCCAGAGAACGATCCAGAGAACCAAGAACGCTGTTTCTGGAAGGACTCATGACTGTTGAGTTCAATGCTTCATTGCTTTGAGTTGCACAGACAAAAGTCCATTGTGTTGTGGCGGTGGCTAAAGTTTGCGAAGTGGGTATGAGTAAAGCATTTGGTGGAACTGGTCCTTTAACCTCCTATACTCTGTGTCTGTCTGTCTCTGTCCTGTGGACATACGTGGACATTACATTTCAGCACCATGATTGTTTTGCCTCTTTGCCTCTTTATTATTACTAGTATTATGAGAGTTTTTTTTGTTACTCATCCCAAACCCCAAGGAGGAATAAAAATGCACACCAAGGGGCTTAATGGTGGAATGAACTACTCAATGTGACTGATGACATGTCTTTGTCCATTTCACATGTCTAAAAAGTAATACTTGTGGATTGAGAGCAGCAACAATGATGCATGAAGTGTCCATAATTTCTGCAGCTTAAACTTCAGCAGCCACAGCGATGGTCAAACCCCACATTCATCTCATGAAAGGATCCATATAGACACAAGCATCCAGCAGTGCTCCGAGCTTCAAGTGGCAATCCAAATATACAGAGGTATTCTCAAACAACGCAGGTCTGCCAACTACAACACTCCTATTTATTTATGTATTTATCTGGATTTCCTGTGTACTTGGTGAGATGTTGGGCGCTGCGGCTGCTGCTATCTGAGGCCCGTTTGACGAGCCCTGGCCAGACGCTGCTGTGTTGGATTAAGGCTGAGTTATTTATTCTGGAGGCTCATAATGATGCTGCTGTCCTGCTGCCTGAGATGGTTCTGTTCTCCCCGGTGCTCTCGGTGGGACACTGGGACTGAGTTCACACTGCTGCTCACAGCAGGAATGTTGCACCGGAGCAAAGCAAATGTGTGCATTTGTGCGTCGGCACAATCCAAGTATTGTACAGTGTTTGTTTTTGTGATTGTTGTTGACAAATGCTGTTCGCTCGTTGGTGCAGCACTTCGCTTTTCAGGACTTGGGAGCTGTTGATGTAAAAGATAAGTGGAATCAATTCATCAGGTATTTTACTGTCTCAGCAGGTTTGGACCGATCAGGTGAAGAAGCACTGCCCCCCCTAACCTGGCAGGTTCATATTAGTGGAACGTCTCTTGAAGTGGTTTTATCTGACACTTTCTTTTTTTATATATATCAGTGACGTGCGGTGAGGTTGATGTCTGGTGACCGCTGACTTCATCACAGCCAGATCTACTAACATATGAACCTCCAGTTGTAGCCGATTCACCATTTGATAGTCAACGGTTAGCGGGTTGCTTAAAGTCTCATATTAGCATCTTAACACATCAAGAAGCACACAAAAAAGAATTTTAATTAATCGTTGGTCTTCCTTTAATTATTATCTCCTTCTTCCATTGAAAGTCTACTTTAGAAAATAACTTTATACTGCAGTACAAATCACTCTATAATTATAACAATTCAATTTATTTTTACCATTTTGATTTATTTTCCATGATGACAGGTGAGGGATGGCTCACCTACCCTGACTGCACAATACTGATATGTATGTAATACAGACCTGTGTGTGTGTGTGTGTGTGTGTGTGTGTGTGTGTGCGCGCACACGTGTGCCTACTCCCTGCACCAAAATTAAACAATCATACTCCAGATGCAGACGCTGTAGTTTTGCACCGGTGACGTCGTCAGGTCACAGTTGGCCTTCACATGAAACGATGCGATGACGTCTTGAGCCCTGGTCTGCCATTTTAATGATGCTGAGAGTGATGCTTGATCTGCACGTGGTCAATAAACTCATCTGTGTTCAGTGACCTACAGTTTGTCACAGAAATCAATGTTTTCACTCAGCCTCTGTGGCAGGATGCAGAGAACACACCAGGGGTATGTGTGTGTGTGTAGGTGAGCAACTCAGTTACGCACAGAGTTAGCTGCCCAGAGCACAAGTGAGCAGTTTCAAACTATGATCACTTTGAGCCAAAACCTATCATGAACGTCCTGAGCAACATGAGCTCTTCCTCTCTTACTCCTGAGTATTATTTATTATTGGGATCTTCATAAAAATCCATCCTAGATAGAGCCACTGCTGCTGCTTTTCACCTCACCATTGTAACAATTTCTATTCTAAATGCAAGAAGTTGAAGTGTTCGTCCTGATTTAGGTTTCTATGGACACCGAACAGCTGTATGATTCCTCAGCTCTTCCTCAGACTGTTAAGTGGTCACTAAAATGTACTCAGTACTCGGCACGGTCTCATGTTGCATCATGTGCAGGCACTTGAGCTCCATCCCGTTCCAGCAGAGATCCATAAAGCAAGCACGAGGCGATGCCAAGTAACTCATCCAATGTTTACTCAGACAAAAAGACAAATTCACATCAACTGAACTTGTGGTGTCACACACGACTGCACAGTAGCTGGTGTGTTTTGATGAATAATTCTTAATGAACATTACAAACCAGAGCGGAGCCTCCAATGATCCACAGGCGTAGGCCGGATTGGCTCACAATGAACGCCGCTGTCTGTTCCTAACGGCAACCTGGTGAAGCAGCGCCAGACCAGCAACTGACAGCAGCACAGAGTGTGTGTGTGTGTGTGTGTGTGTGCGTGACCTGTATGCGTGCTCGTGCTGTCAAAACTCATAAACGCACGGACAGACAGGCAGCAGTCATGCACACACGTGCACACATGTGCACACACACCCACTGCATGCATCATTTGAATATAATAGTGGGCTGTTGTGGAGGGGACGAATAATGCACAGATGCTGCAGACAACCATCTTTATTTCATTATGCAGTGTAGGAGCTGCAGCCTAAGGCTTTCCTTCCACTGAGACTCTGCACGGGTTGGACAGGACGCCGTGCACGCGGCATTAAGTAACATACGGCAGCTCGTTATTGGGCCTGTTCTTTCATTCCTCCTCGTCGTGCAAACCGCAGATGGAATCCTCAGCGTGGATTTCACATTCGTTTTTCCACTGTTTGTCTTTCCGTCTTTCCGATGCCTCTCGTTGTATTTGTCTCTGTGTTGTCCCTGCACACGCACAGCGGACACATGTCTGTCGTCCAGTCGCCAGTGGACTTTGTGCAAATATGATTTCATATCATGCCGGTGGAAGACAGATCCTGTCAGGAGTGATGAATGAGGCTCTTTCAAAAGGCCATCGGGGAAATAATAGACGGCTGCTAAAACTTGAAGGAGCGAACGAAAGCAGGATGATCGTTACCCCCTGTGCTCACGTCAGCCTGACAAATGTCAGCACTTACAAAGTATGTTAATGTTCCGTTTGTTTGATGTGCTGCGTCCTGAAGTAGCTCCTGCATTACAGAGGTCAGAGAGCAGCAGGGTCAAAGCCGGGACAGAAAGAGACAAACACACCTTCACATATTGAACCAGCTCTCTATGGATTCTTTCTGTCCACATATTTCACGTTTCAACTCTGAGATGTTTAAAGGAGAATGACTCAGTGCAGCGGAATCATATAGTTCTGCTTTGGATTTGCTCCTTCGGTTTTCTGTCTTGGCTAGAGTTCATGTTCCTGAGTGAAAAGTAAATTGTTCCTGTCTGAGCGCCGGCTCGTCGAAGAATCACAAAGCAACCGTCCACCGCTGCTAATTCATCCAACGTCGTCTTTATCCTGCTCCTCATCCGTTCATTTCCATGAACGCCCTGCTGATTGCGTAGCAGCTGCAGCAGCATGGAGGAATAACAAAGACATTCTGTCCTCATGTTTTTGGGCTGATGAGATGATTCGAAAGGAAAGTTCAGAAGTCAGCAGAAAGCGTGCTATTACAACGTGACATCAGTTTGGTAAAACCATAACTCATTGGTTTGAAAACTGCGGCGGCTTTTATAGTGGTTATTAAAGAGAGACAAATGGCAGAGACACGCTGACAAACTGGTCTCTATTGTTTATTTTCATTTTTTTGAGCAGCAGGAGACGGTAAGTTGCAGAAACATTCAGGTCGTTACAGAATGTAACGCTCCCTGTGTGTTAGTAACCTGTGAGCACGCTGTCATTCACAAAAATAACGCTCAGTTATTTACACTGGAATTTCCCGCTGTCATCGTTACAACACCGCCTGGGAAACTCGGCCACAGGTCAGTCCACTGAAACAGTGAGACCTTTTCATGTCCTCACCTTTCCATGTCCCAGTGATTTAAACCTGAACTAAAGCTGCTGTGTCACCGTTCGATCCACAGCACTTTGTCCTGGAGTCTGTTTGTGTGTTTTTAACAGCATGTTTCCTGGATGGTTTGATTTACACCCAACATTTCGTACATTCACCTCAGGCCTCAGGCACCAACTGGATCCGAGTGAAGGTATTAAATCATATATTTTCCAGGGGAATCGCTCAGTTTATCACCTTCACAGCAGAGCAGCACAAGTAGAGGCAGAGTTTCAAGAGTATTTGCGCTGATACGAGTTGGAAGAATGTGGTCTGGGAGGAGGAGAGAAGGAAAACAGAAGAGGAGCTTAGGATGGATGACTGTGATGTCTCGTGTCTTTCCACTTTCCTTGACCACTGGCATGTCTGTGTCCTTGCCTCCGCGCAGAGCGTCCATGTTAGTTTGCGAAGCACCTCTGACTTGGGGAGAGAAGTGCGAGGAAAGAAAAGGAAACAGAGCGGCGCCTTGTGTGGGGTGAGAGGGGCTGCTGTGGGGGATTTTTCCTTCAGCTGGGTTTTCCTGCAGCACCACATCTGATTGCTACCACATTGGTGCTGGTTAGTGGGAGAGGAGAGTCTGCTGGCTTCAGGCCTCTGGCAGCCGCTGCTGTCCTTCTTCCACCACAGCATACCTGTGTCGTCCATCTCCACGTTTCCATCAGACACTTCTCTCACTTTTATTGATCGACAGTCATAGTTTCAAACCTTCGCAGAACCAAAGTGGTTTACATGCAAGGAATGCAACTCATTTTATTTTGGATAAATTCCTTGAGCCTCCTTGTATAAGTGTATTATTTTTTTGTTTCCATCCGCACACTTCGTTCATTTCCATCTCATCTGCTCTACGCAAGCTGCGCAAGCCTGTTTTTTCTTCATCTGGGCTTCACAAGAGCAACAACCTCATTCTCCTGTCTCTTGCAATTCCGTCCACAAATTGGAAGCTGTAACATTTTGTACATGAGTCCAGTTGTACGATGGAACAAATCTGAAAGCGTGCTGCAAACCAAACATCAGACACCAGACCACCGTGACATCACCACTGAGCCTGGTTTGACCTGCTCTTGTCATGGAAACACGTCGAAATACGTTTGTGTTCATATAAATCGTAGAAAACAACGCGTCCGGGCATACATCATCTTAATTCAGATGAAGCTGAGAACCTGGGCTGTGGTCCGTCTGCAGTTTCTGTGACATTTATGAGCTGGTTCACTGAATCAACAATCAGGGCTCATTAGCACCCAATTAGCACCGTAGCACAGGACCTGCTCTTTTTCTGTCTCACTTTCAAACTGCTTTAATTGTCTCCTTCCAGTCGCTGTGATGTGAATGAACTGCTGGTTACTACACATGTTCATTATGTTACGGGCAATGTGCAAAAAAAGCTAGCCAACAGATTGTTAGCTAGCTAAGTATTTTAGTTAGCTACCTATATCATTGATAACCTTAGTTAGCTAGCTAGCTTTGTAGTCGTAGATTTGCACATTACCCAAAAACCAGTGTTGCTAACTCCCCAGCATCGGAAGTCGCTATTGGCCCGCCCAGAAGTAGCTAAAAGTCGCTAGACGAGCGAGCGGTCCAATCCAAACGTAAGAGCGGGGGGGGGTGCGAAGCGACAGTCCACGCTGTTCTCAACTCCGCCCCCGCCCCTCTCTGCCTGTGTCTCTCTTCCACTGCCCCTCTCTGTCTCTTACCTGAACGGGGAAAGAGAGAAAACAGCGCAATTATTTTTCTCCCCCCTCCCGCGATCTTGGAGCCTCTGAACACCAAAAAAAGTCGCTTTTGTCTAATTTTCTCGCTAGGGGGGTCCAGAAAGTAGCTAAAAATAGTGACAAAGTCGCTAAGGTGGCAACACTGCCGAAAACACAGGTAGTTTTCAAACAACCCATCCTTTTTTATGCAAACAACCCAGGTAATTTGCATATTACCATTTTTTTCACATTAACCATAACACACATATATGTATGTTTTTATAGAGTACGTTTCTGTAACACAGGCTCTTTAAACAGCCTTTTCTCTCTCGAGTGAATGTTTATGAGCCACGCATCAAGAAGAAGATGATGTTTTTTGGCACCAACGTTCCCTCAGTTCCAGCGACGAATCATCTGCACGTCTGTGAAAAACATGGTGGTGAATAGTCGCGCAAAGCGAAGTGGTGAGATCAGTTACTTTAATATACACTGAAATATATTCGCCAGAACTTGATGAAATGCAGACGGCATGTTTGAAGAGCAAAATCCCAACTTTCCTCTGACACTGTGCCATAAATCCAGCCTGATATACACTGGGAACGTGTGCTGGAGGTGTGTGTTGGAGGGATGTGCTCGGAGCGTGCACTGATTCTTTCTGCGGTCATGAATGCAAAGCTGGTTGTAATATGTCTGGGACGTGACCCAAGTGGTGCTGAGAAGCATCCAGTGGACGGAGGTTGTCCTGCACAGCGACGGCTGCTGCCTGAACACAGCTGCTGATTTATTCTCTCATTAAGTCTTTGGCTCAGATTCTGACAAATGATTGTGAAGTAACTATTTGTACTGAGACTTTACATTGTGACGATCAAAGTGGGTCACGTGTAACTGCAGAACTTGTGATTTGCATTGTTCTGATGAGCTGCTCTCTCCAACATCACAATCCATCAGTTTACAGGTCTGTTCACATTCACAACAACTTCATAAGAACTGAACGTTGCATCTGTTCATGTGGGAGCAGGTTTGTTCTTTAGTCTTTGGGCCACACTGAGCGGTCTGATGTCTGTCCTCGGGTTGTGACTTCAGCCATGGTGCTGGTTTTAATCACGTCTCATTTTGAGAATAAATCAACTGTACCGAATGCAAAGGACGCTGAATAAAAGTAGTTTCTTTCTCAAATATTTACCTTTAAAAGTACTTTTCTATTCTACTCTAAATGTGACATCATTTCAAAGTAGATGCAAGTAGATATTTGATCCATGATTCATTGATTCATTTCAGCATATCTCTTATTGAGTAACATCAACCTGTTCTTTTTTTGGCTTTGAGCTTTGTCTTTGTGTTTTATTGCTGCATGTTCCTGCTGCTTCCTCTCATTCAAGTTAGAAGTGCCGAATTATTCTTGTTACAGACACTGATTCTGTTTTGACCGTTGTTAACATATGCAGGAGCGTATCAGCGCCCTCCCCCTGCTGGTTGAGTACACAGGAAGTCATCGCATTCTTATAGTACAGACCAGAAGCCTCTGGTCGTCACCTCAAGCAACGTCTGTGTACACCAGTACTCTTCACTGGCTGTTTGTCAGCAACGTTCTGAGTGAAGCTCACTGGTGAATCTGTGTCACATGTGCTGTGTTGTTTCATAGATCATCAGTGACTGCTGTGACCACTTGTGGGATAATCCGTTAGTGAGCATCTGTCTGTTTTATCACGTCTGCATTCTTCATATGAGAGTTTACATACGCCCAGAATCCTTTCAGGACAGAGCGGGTCCATACTCGGGGTTGGGGATTAGAAGTTAATCTGAAACAGAGCAACATGGAATCAAAGATAAATCCTTGAGAGAGACTGAAAGAAAGTCGCAGCCAGACTGCCGGATTGTCTTTCGCTGTCTCCAGAGGATGAGCCCACATCATTAAAGGCCCAAACGTACTCGTGCGGAACTTACACAAAGTGGACTCTGCAGAGATTCGCACAAACTCAAAGCGGATGTCCACACGACACATGTGCGCAATGTGAAACTGCACAGACTCTGCTCAGCACACTGGTGTCAGCGGAGCAGAGCAGCTTCTTAGGACACATGACAGAAAAAGGTAAACAACATGCATGGATTGTGGGAAATGTAGGGTTTCACAGAAATTACAAAGGAAACTTAGTTAAGAAGACTTAACTTTACTCCTTGGACCCGAACTTAGTCTTGTATTAACGCTGCGGTGGTACTGACACACTTGAAACATTCCTGTTATCGCTGTGGCACACTCTCTCAGCTGTCATCAGATGAGTCTGCTGTATATTTTCTGAAACATGACTCGCTCGGCTTCCACATCACACACTTACTGTTCCTCTGCTCCATCATCCAGATCACTACTGGTGCTATATGTGACGAGAACGAAACAGACCAATGACTTCCATCATCTGCTGTAGATCAGCAAATGATGAACATCATTGCAACTACATGGGAAATTGACAGAAGATGATTGTTTATTTATTCTGAAGGATTTGAGAAAATGTCAGGCAACATGGTGCGTTTGTGAAGAATTCATCAGGAGGATACGACAACATTCTATGTTACATGCAGATCAGTATTCACCCTTAGTTTGTCCAAGCACATCGGACAAAATGAATGAAACGGCTGCATCTGTTCAGGTCGTCATGTCGATGTGGATTTTCCTCTTTTTGATTATCAAATGAAAATGTATCTGGTTCAGAAATAAAATGTTACATGTTGGCTCTGGTTTGTTGGAGGGAATTCAGAGGTGACGGACAGCAATGGATGTGAATACAGAGACACGAAGACATACACACATGTCCTTAGCGACCCATAAAAAGAAAGACAAACAGTGAACAGAGCTTCCAGATGATTCTTCAGATGTCAGGGAATACATGAGCTCATACTTAAACAGCCCATCACGTTTAAGAACATCACACTGGTGTGTACTTCCACGCTATTTGACTCCCTAGTGACCCACCTCGCCATCCATCCAACACACCCCTACCACACAGTTGGTGGCATGGTGGGACGCTTCAACCAGCCTGGATATTGTAGCTCCTCTCACCACATGTTACATGTCTTTCTCTCGTCCTGCTGCCTGGTTCACCCCTGAGTTTTACACAGGATGAAGACCAGAGGATATAGGCTTGAGAGACAATACAGAAGATCTGGCCTCAGTGTCCATCGTGAAGCGTTTCGCGTGACTTGGGTGTGTAAGCCACAATTAACAGATGCTGTGATTCATAACTCAATGTTGTAGAAACAGTACAGGCGAAAAGTTTGGACACACCTTCTCATACAATCCATGTAAACACAGTTGGCGAAAAATAAAGCTGACACGATGCTACTGTGGCTGCACTGAAAGGTACTGTTGTGGAAATGGAGCATGCGTTCTCTGGGTGCACCGAGGACATTGCTCACATGAAAAGTACCATCAAGCGCCTCACTGCTAAAGTAACCAAGCTGGAAGATAAATGTACTTGGACTTGGAGTTCAGGTCACTGCGTAACAACATTAGGATAATGGGAGTACCAGAGGGTCCTGACATGTGTACCACCACTGCTGTAGCCATCCTGCGTATGCTTTGGAAAAGGAGACGCTCTTGAACCAGTCCCACCGGACCCTCCAGATTAAACCCAAGTCCGGACTACGACCACGAACCATTGTGTGCAGATTCATGCGAGAGAACTCCAAGGGATTAAAATCAAAGGCCTGACCATTTCAGTCTTCCCGGATCCCACTGAAAAGATTTCCTGGGCCCAGGCTGCATTCAACAACGTAAGGCGGCAACTTTGCGGCATTGACGGTGCTCGGTATGGGCTATTTCATCCGGTGCAGCTTCACATCGCATACAACGGAGTATAGAAGGACTTTGTTTCAGCTGAGATTATATTAAGACCTTGACGGTTGGGTGAGCTGTAATGACTTTCACACAGCCGGCCTGTTCACTCTTCACTACATTAAGACTCGTTCCTATAGACTACGGTGTTATTGTTTGTGATTATTAAAACAATATTATTCGTAGCATTATTTCTTAGAGTTTGTAGAGTAATGAATGGTTTTCCTTTGATGCACCAACTAGGTTAGCCTAACTTTTCTTAAAATTATAGGCCAGACCTATCTTTCTTTTTTTTTCTTCTTTCTTTTCTTCTTTATGAGCTCACCTGTCTTTTTTTCTTCTTTCTTTTCTTCTTTACGAGATTTTGTGATGTGAGTTGTTAGACTATATTTTATTGGCCACGCTGCGCATATTGTAAGTATTTCCCCTACATAGACTTTACCTGGGCAGCCTGCCCAAGAAGATTGACACCCGCCCAAGAAGATGAAACAACAATTAAAAAAAAGAACAAAACGAGCGGTCATACAGACACACAGACAGAGGGAAAACTCGGTCTACCTGTCTGTCTCTCACTGCGCTGTCAGACACACGCGCACACACACACACACACACACACTCGTCTTCCGCCAGCCGTGTCTTTCTTGTTAAGCTCTCATTAGCTCGACTAGCTCGACATCACACGGCCCTTAGTTGAGTAAATATATTTCCCATCCCCTAAACTGAAAGCACTGAATGTCTGAAATGACACATTGCAGTGTTTAATGTTATCTTAAGTGCAAGACTGGTTATTAAACTTAGATAAGGCATTAGTAAATTTATCCGACTTGGACACGTGCCGTGATGTACCTCCTAACCATATGGCCACATTTTAAACTGGCTGCTGTGCCCTTACAAGAAAGTCCTGTATTTCTTCATTTAAAACTACATGCAACACAACAAATAAACAAACTCAGTGTAGCCAACATAACGCTGTACAGCCCGCTAGTTAACAGTAATTTAATTAACTGCAAGCCTATGTTATGAGCAGAAGTTGCTAAAAGAAGGAGAGAGCTTTGACTGAGTAGAACTAGTGTAAATTATGTCAAGAATATCCGTCGATTTTGGCATCTAAATTTTGAGGAGGTTAAGGATACATCTGTAGTTTGGAGCTGCACAAATTACTGGACATGTAACTAAGTTTGCAGTCATTGCTTTATAGGCCAATCACTGCTGCTCTTCATTTTTCTATTAAATATTCATAAATATAAATAATTAAGTGTAAATAAATATAGTTTAGGGGAAAAAAGGACTGATTATTTACTTATTTGTACTTGTTCATATTACTCGCTGTTAGCCCATTTATTCATCATAGCCTTAAAATATTACAATAATAATAAACATACTGAATTGTTCATATTCGTCAGACATTTTTTGCCAGTCAAACAGTTCGCAATTTTAAAAATAAACTCTGTGTTTTTTCTCTTTCAGATAAAAACTGAACTGAGAAACAGGCTGCAAGGAGAGCATCTTGCTGCATGCATATGAATCAGCATAAATGGACCTGTATGGAAAATACAGAAAGACATTGGAGATCTTATTTTCAAAAACACACTGCTCTGACAGAACTGTCAACTTTGTAAATAGCTTTTTTCCATTTTTTCTTCGGGTTGCATGTGTTAACAAAGCATCAGTCTGTAGCAGTCTAAAGTTGTAAACAAATGCAATGTGCAAAAAAACCTTCTCATTGGTCAATGTAATGATGTGGACTGTCTACCTTATGTTTTATGTTTGTTTGAAAGTGCACAATAAAACGTGACACTGAATTTAACAGTTAAAATGAGAGAAAGGTATTAAAGAAATTATTGCAAGTCAAGTTACAGTGTGCGCCCGACTGTAAATTTTCTGCTTGCACTCCTAAAATGTAAAGTTAGGGTTTACTGTGCTCTTAGCAAAACAAGTTAGTCTGGAGCCCTGTATGTGCAATAAATGACGCATTGGTTCATAAACCCTAGTTTGACTCGATTACTAGACTAGATTAGAAAGTAAACCACGTAATGCCAAATCAGACTTTCATAAAAAACAACTATCTGAAAATATAGTTCTGGGAAAAATACAAATAACAACAAACAACAAGTAACCAGCTTCCGTAACAACATCATTCAGGACCCATCAGCGATTTCAAGTGTTTTTAACCAACACTTTGCATCTGCTGATAGCTCCATTGTGTTCGACTCATCATTGGCATATGCTTCCTAGCTCTTCCTGTAACAGTTCAATTTCAGTTTAGTGCATGATTAATGAACTCAAGGATGATTGTGGCCTTGGGCCAGATGGCATTGAGATCAGATTTATTAAACTTGCGGCAAATATGTAGACACTTTGTGGCCTCTCAATGTCATTTAGTCGATGCAGATTGATTTTAAGGTGCCCATATCAAACTTTGAACTGGTTACCTGTCAATAGAAGATGACATTATCATTGGCTCCAATTTATTTTTAAATGCTTTCAATTCAACTGTCTGTCTTATATAAAACATTACTGAATCCCATTCACATCACCATACCCTTTCAGACACACTCAGCAACCTTTTTTCTTTGTTCCCAAAACTATTAAAGAAGAGTTTCGATGAGCTTTCAAAAGCTCCATCAGATTGGACTTTTCTATCGCTCAACATACGTTTAATCAATTCACTTCACTTTTTCAAGAATTAGATATTTTGTACTCTGAAAACATCATGTAACCGCTCTAATTGTTAGTATAGTGTATGTATTGTGGTTGTTTTTTTAGTTCTATTTGATATTAGTGATTTTGCTGTTCTGTGGATGGTGTAGTAATGGTGTAATGCTTTACTGGTGTATGCTGTTTGTGACTTGGACCCCGTTGAAAACGAGATGGTTCATCTCAAGGGGCTATCCACCAATAAATCTGTTCATATACTGACTAGTAGTTGATCAGTCTGACCATTGCTTGTTTTGTTTTGAAAGAAGATTTCAGTTCAGAAAATCAATACAAATGTTTATTTGAACTTATGCAGATGTCCTTTGTTTTTGTGGACACACACAAATCTATAAACACTTGAGGTCATGGCCCATGTCATTGGAAGGATAAGGGTATTATTTGATTTCATAAGGAGGGCTAACAATATTGACCTTCAGCACTGGAGAATACAGCTATGGTCAAAATTATTACCCCCCATGAGGGCCATGACCTCAAGTGTTTACAGTTTGTGTGCGTCCACATAAACAAAGACATCTGCTTCAGTTTGAATGAACTTTTTATTGGTTTGCTGAAACAAAAAACAAGTACTTGACAATAGTGGAGCCTTTCTGATCCAAAAGTGACAACAACCTCTTCTGTAGTTGGCACATGTGTCCTGGGATTTTAGCTCATTCTTCCTTCAATAAATGTTCGAGATCTTGCAATTTGATACAGAAATCTTGAATATTTATTTTAAATATTAGCCAGCATTTTAGACAAATATTCAATCCTAATAATTTTGACCTAAACTGTGTGTCTGAGCATAAGAAATGCACACACACATATGTCAATAATACTTCCTATTCAATCACAAAAATGAAGATAAACTCTGTGATGAATATTTGGACAATGAAAAGATGCAGGAATATGAGACATTCATCAAAGCACATAACACATCTTTAAGAACAAAAAAATAAAGAGATTTAGTGAGCTGTACAGACTGAAAATGAGGAGAAACACTGTTGAACACTGCTCTGATAACAGATCTTCTTACTGTGAAGGAAGAAGAGATTCTGTTTTGCGTTTGTTTACATGAAAATTAATTGGTCAGTGATGATTAGCAGGCATCACCCACCGGCACAAGAGTTTGTGTGTCGTCCTCGTCCTTAGAGCTCATTATGTCCATGTGCTACGGATTAGATTCCTGGAAAGACATTTAGAGGTCAACACCAGAGCGCTATTTGCTTTTAACAACCTCTTTTACACTCATGCGTCAAAAAAGGGTTTATTGAATCAGTGGTAATTACCATTAACCCTCCCTGCCAAATGTAAGAGAAGACTGTGAAAAGCTGCCTCTCTGTGTTGGTCTGTGACTGTGTCTGTCTTCACGTCTCTGCATCTGCAGCTCGTCCAGCTGCACTGAGCAAGATTTTGACTGCTCATACGTTGTGACAGACAGACACTACTTCGGTTTAAAGAAGGTTTATACTGAAACTCCACATCAGGGACCTTCTTGCATTGAGGTGACAGTGCCAACCACTGTCCCACCGTGTCGTATTTGTCTCATTGTTTGATGCAAAAAAATCAGATTGTCAGGTGGTACCTACTGGTGGGTAGAGGTCAGGTGGAGGTCAGGTGGTACCTACAGGTGGGTAGAGGTCATGTGGTACCTACAGATGGGTAGAGGTCAGGTAGAGGTCAGGTGGTACCTACAGATGGGTAGAGGTCAGGTAGAGGTCAGGTGGTACCTACAGGTGGGTAGAGGTCAGGTAGAGGTCAGGTGGTACCTACAGGTGGGTAGAGGTCAGGTAGAGGTCAGGTGGTACCTACAGGTGGGTAGAGGTCAGGTAGAGGTCAGGTGGTACCTACAGGTGGGTAGAGGTCAGGTAGAGGTCAGGTGGTACCTACAGGTGGGTAGAGGTCAGGTAGAGGTCAGGTGGTACCTACAGGTGGGTAGAGGTCAGGTAGAGGTCTGGTGGTACCTAGAGGTGGGTAGAGGTCAGGTAGAGGTCAGGTGGTACCTACAGATGGGTAGAGGTCAGATAGAGGTCAGGTGGTACCTACAGGTGGGGACCTGGTGAACCTCATGTGTTAATGTGAAGTATTTGTGTTATTTTAGCTCATTTTGGAACATTCCGGGTTAAACCTCATCCATCAGTGGAGTGTTGTATGTTCTATGAACACATAGAGTACAGTATACAGTAATTTCACATTCCCGTAAACGCTCATGTTGTTTCTCCTTTCTCTCTCCATTAACTTTCCTGTCTGGTCATCAGCACCTGTGTCACAGTGAGTTTATCGGCCCAAAGCAGTGAAAAGCTGGAAAATGAGCTGGTGCCACAGAAAACACTGAGTATCACATGGAAATACACACTAGCTTTCTTTCTTCTGTTTCTCTTTTACTCCATTGCTTTTATGCTATTTCGTTTCTGGCAGCGAGAGTCTCCCTGCCTGGAACAGATGTTGTGTTTGGATTGTCGGACATTGTTCTGCTCGTATGTGTGAGTAGTTGTAGTCAGCAGCTGAGCTGAAGGAATCTTCTCTCCTGGATTTTCCTCTCAGTGATTGAGACCAAAGGTCAGAGGAGGCTCCAGCCCACCATGCATGCGCATCGAGTCCTCATCTAAGAGGCACATTGATTGAATGACACTTGATCAGCTATGTTCCTTAAACATTATGGATGTGGTTGATTCACTCAGGATGAATTGAATCAGCTTTGAGTTGGATTGTTACTGATTCATGTGATCAGGTGAGTGAGGTCACAGAATCCAAGCAGCAGAACAACCCACAGGTTCTATCAGATTCCAGAGGAACCGATACACACACACACACACACACACACACACACACACACTCACCACTTCAAAAGTGGTGAGTGTGATTGAGACTTAGAGAAAATAACTTGAATTTGATTCAGTCAATTCTGGTCTTGAGTGAAACAGATAAAATGTCTCATGCTTCAGGGTGGAGCTCTGATCTGCAGATCTGTCAGTCACGATGAAGACGTGTAGATCAAGTGAACCATTGTTCTGTTGGTGTGTTTATTCCAGAATTAAAAGTTTATTTGCAGCTTCTGTTGCTCTGATACATTGCTCAACCAGGGGGTGACATCAGGGTGGATGCATCCAACCTGTCAACGTCGACCCCACGACCCTGATGTGGATCCAACTGTGTGTTGATGTGGTGCAGAAACAACGAAAGTAATGACAGCAAGGTGGATTATCACTGATCACTGTTTCCAGTCACAAGTGAAGCATCAGCATGAGGACAGAAACTCACATCACACCACTGGTCGGTAGTTCTGGCTCTTTGAACGGACATTTAACATTTCAACCTCACAAATGTTTATTTGCTTCATTTGGAAAAAGTTGTTTTTGACAAATTCCCTTTGTCAGAAATTGAGTACTTTTGTTGAATGGAAAGTATCACATCCTCAAACGTCGTTAAACATCTATTATCATGAGGTTGGAAGCTCAGAGGGGAAAAATCAGGAAAACGGACTCCGACTCCTGACTTTCTTTTTTCTGCAGGTTTTCTATTCAAACATTCTGAGGAATGGTCCGTGAGAACAAATGATGCTGCACAGAATTCAATCATCAACAGGTAGATATTTGTAACAAATTGTGATGTGATTGGGGGTTAGAGCGTTGTTAGTTTTGACTGGTAGACTTAACAAACTGTCCTTTGTGTGGGTGTGTGAGTGCGCACATGCGTGAGCGTATTTAACATGGAGTCAAAAGGCAGCGAGGGGTCGAGAAAGGATATGGAGAGAAGGAGCTGCACTTCATGAACAGGTGAACAGGTAGAAACAGAGGTTCATTGTTGTGTGTGTGTGTGTGTTTGTACCACCAAGCAGGTGTACTGCCCCCCGCACACACCCACACACACACACACACACACACACACACACACATTATCACTGTGCCCGGAGAGAACGTGGTCTGCAGCAGATGTTAGTGGATTAAGAATCAGAGTTAAGAACTAATGGATCTGTGATGAACGATGAAAAGATGATCTTGTTGAAATGAAAATCAACAAACGTGTGGAAATGTGCCGCTGGCATCTCTGACAAACCTGATAAATCTGTCAGCAGCTGGTCAGAATGCTCAGATCCAACTTCCTGTCCGACTGCGCTCCAGTGCCTCTAGCTGATTGGACCTGATCCAGAACCGCATGCTCTGACCTGGAACAGGTCCAGGTCCCAGGTCTGTTGTTACGCTGCACAACGTCGCACCCACTCACTCCTGCACTCCACGCGCACACACACACACACACACACACACACACACACTACCTGGAAGCTGCTGCTGCCGCTACGTTCTCAGTCCACAGCCTCTTTCAGAACAGTTAATCCTCTGTGGCAACATTCATCTTTTTTTATTCCTGGTTGTGTGTGTGTGTGTGTGTGTCAGTTCTGGTTTGATGTTTTGCCTCCTTGGTTTTAGGTGGATATACTTCTTTCAATTAATAGTTTTCAGGGTTTAATACGCATACCACAAATTCTCTTACCATGCGAGATATGATACATGTCCTTTTGTTCTGTTTGATCTCCCATGTGCCATTTTTTAACAGCTGTGAAGCTGTATTAATATTAATAGTGACATGATTATTTAGTGGCTATAAACCATAAATCACGCAGGTTCAAATATTCCTAGCCACCTGAAATCATTAACATTAGTCCCTTGAACGATAGACTGTATCACTTGAATGTACTTTAACGTAGCCGACTCAAACAAGTGTTTCTTTTTGCAGGCTTTTCGCTGTAGTCCCGTTGCCAGGCGACAGCCGTAAACATGAAGTCACTGCCGGTAAAAGGCCCGATGGATTTGGCAGTGACACAGATCAAGACAGCACACCCAGCTCTGCCAACTCGTCATGGCATCAGATGAATGTTTTACATATCACTGTGGTTATTGAACCAGGAATCCACCTGACTGCTTATTTCGTTTACTTCCTCTTTCTCATCCTTAATATATTGTTTGTTGGTTTGAATGTAAAGTTGGAAAATGCTTTGCCACAATGCCATCGTGTATGGCAGGGTCTTCTGGAGCAGCAGAAAGGAACTGTGTCAAGGAGAGACGCAGGTCCTTCCCTCTGCCATCAGACTTTACTGTCAGGCCTCCTCCCGGTCGACAACGTGCTCTACTGAGCATGACCTTCTATTTTATACCGTCTGTTTTCTACGCGTACATATTGTCTTTATGAACAGTATGTGTCCTGCTGCTGACAGTCTTGACATCAAGCCACATAAATAGTAGACATTGTCATGTGAAAGTATATGAGAAGAGGGAGGAACATGATTCATGGTTTTAATTTCACAAAATACAGCTGGTCTGTGGTTGTCAGGTTTGTCAGAGAACATTGGTGAACAAACAGCCTCATGAACCGCAAGGAACACACCAGTCAAGTCGATTGTGGCAGTTTGAATCAGGGATCAAGTTAGGAGGAAAATCTGATCATCAGATGATCAGATGTTTCTATTTATTGGCTGTAAATAGAAAGAATATGACACAACTGCCAACAAGCCCAAACTCATCATCATACATCTGTAGTTCTTTGGTTCATTTCATGCATATGATTTGGTCAAGAAGGTCAACAGGGTCAACCTCCACACCAGTCTCAATTCTCTGGCAGACTATGAAGATGGTCCTGGATTTGACTTCTTCTCATTCAGTCCTCTCATCCACAGGATGCTGCTGCCACCATCATAATGTTTCCCAGTGGGGATTGTGTGTTCAGATAGTGAACTATGGCTCATCTGAATAAAACACCTTCATGATTGGGACTTCTTATGGTTTTCTTTCAACAATGCCGGATTTGTGGAGTGCACAACTTGGTCGTAGTTTGAAGTAGTAGATTCTCCCACCAGAGCTGCTCCAGAGTTACGATGGGCCTCTTGGCTGCTTCGCTCATTCATGCACTCCTTGTCTGGCCTGTCAGAATTTTACGAATGCTGATCTGAGGACAAGTCAAACCTGCAGTGTCATTATTTTAGCGTGACTCGGGGTGGCGCTGAATCTCACGCCAAGAATAAAAGTTTGAAAAATGGAGGTGATCTATTGGCTGAGCTGTGTGTGCTGTCTTGAAATGATCTGTGTCACTGCCTTAATCCATCCGGCCCAAGGTTTTACCTGCAGGACATCATGTTTACGGCTGTCGCCTGCCAGGCTACTGCCGTGAAGAGAAATGAATCAGAAATGTTTGAATCAGCAACGTTTAAGTAGTGTAGAGGACCATTTCATGGAGCAATCCAGTGTTTAACGGACCAGTCAAATCCTGTTGAGCAGGATCATATCTGTTCCACACACCACGACTTCAAAATGATTGAATGAATTCTAAACATGATCCCCCCTGTTACAAAGAAGTAAGCATGAATCAGTTTGGGTGGCTAGAAAGCATAAACCTGCTTGCTGCTATGGTTGAAATCACACACACAGGTGATCAGCAATTTGAAAAAAAAACAAACATGTATCTTATCTCATTCATTCTGCCTGAACTCCTGTGACATGAGAGCTGAGACACTGTAGAGAATTGGATCATGAGATGACAAGGATGTAGCATTAGCTCGGAGCAGCTGTCAGAGAATGAACCGTCAATGTTTCTCAGCTGTTCACCTCCAGAAAATCAAGTGTTCGTTGTGTTTTTTTTCTTTAGTCTCATGTAGAATCTCAGCTCCATTTTAACTGGTGTTCGTTTTCAGTCTGCAATAACACAAAACGCTAATGTGGATTCCATGTTTGACACAGAGGAAAAAGAGAAGCAGCTGGAACGAAGCCATGCCATGCGATCGGTGCTTGGTTCTCGAGCCACTGGGACTTACCAACAGGAGACTGTTGACAGGTCCGGCATTTCCATCTGTGAGCCTCATCCTCCCTGCAGTGCTAAACGATGTTATAAAGCTAATGTCAAAGTTCAAATGCAGCAAAGTCATCACCAGATGGAGCCTTAACGAGGACTTGTTTCTGTGAGAATCTGCCCTGTTTCTGAGAACATTCAGTCATGTTTTTGCTGTCTGCTGTCTCACTCACTCAGTGAGAGGGGACCCGTGTCCTCCTCTCTGCTATCACATAATGGTATGATGATCTAATATCCTCGCATGTGATTGGCTGCATGGCTGCCATGCTGTCAATCAAAACAAAGCGACTGAGTAGGGTTGCCAACTGTCCCTTTAAAAACGGAACCGTCAGATATAAAAAAAATATAAAACAATAAAACAATAAAAAAGGCTGCAATGATACAGGAAGGAATGGGAGAGAGAAAACACCTGTGTGGAAAAACGCTTCTGAAGTTCACTGCGCTGTGTGCTGGTGAACGTCGTCAGTAGCCCAAGGTGGACTGAGTGACCTGAAGCAGCAGGCTTCATGTGGTGGGGACAAGATAATTAGGGGACCCCTCGACCCATCAGTTGTCCACCAGGCCAGAGGCAGACGTGGCATGTAAAGAATGATTTCTTAAAACCCTCAGTTAAAGGTTAATATGGGAATGTGCAATGAATATCAGCACAAAGATACTATATTATTTGAATATGTTTAACAGCGACAAATGATAGATTATTCGATTGAATGGATAAATCCTAAAATTCATAAATAAAGAATACATGTTTATACTGTTCAAACACATATGTACAGTATATACAGCCAAACAAATTTCATACAAACGATAGATAGCATGCATCATTTTTTTATACTACACAAAAAAAACCACAAATACGTATGTACAGTCAACTTTCATCAGGAGGTGCAGGAGACTGCTGCAGAGGACTGTACTACTGTAAAGCAGGCTTAAAGCTAGGATTCAGCTGACTATGAAGTTAAACAGAACAGGTTTCTGTTCAAGACAGGTATTTATTTTATTCTGTTTATTCTTCAAGTCAAATAGTTAAAAAAGTATGCCCTGGCATTATTTTGTGACTCTGTTAAATAAAAAAAGTCATATTTTGCCATTTCAGTTTTCTTAAAAGTGATGTGAAAGTATTGTCTCATTTCGTTTTTGTGAAGCGAATATTGTGTATCGTCTTGTCTAGTGAGCTGAGTGTATTGTCACACCCCTCATGCTGAGTTAGTTCATGAGTTACACAGATGTACACAGACGTACACAGACATACACAGACGTACGCAGGTTTTATGTTTTGCAACATCTGCTTTGGCTCCTGTGAGTGAGGTTCTGTTCCCAACATTTCATGCGCTGCTATTCGTTGTGGTGTTTACTGGCAGCTCCAAGTTGTAACCATTCATCTTTTAAAATGAGTTATCAGACAGCAGATTGATCACTTGGATGTTTACAGATTTTAACTCCTGCTCCCCTCTGACTAAAACATCAGTCACGTCTAAGTGTAAACTATTTATTACTTTAATTATTATAAGTGATTGAAAGTGTCTGTTATTAGTAGTGATCCGTGAACTCTGACCTCTCACACACACTGAGTCAAGTTTCAGCTCAGTTTAATCTGATTATCAGTCGTTTGTTGATGTTCAGCTCTGAGTATGTGGAGAGAAAATATTTGAAGTGATAACAGCTCCTTTTTCTTCTCCGTTTCACACACACACACACTCTCTCTCTCTCTCTCTCTCTCTCTCTCTCTCTCTCTCTCTCTCTCTCTCTCTCTCACACGTGTATGTGAGTTCATTATTCCCTCAGTTCAAGATCCAACCAATAATAATTATTATTATTATAACCATAACAATAATTATAATCATAATAACCAGAAAATAATATAACTATCAATAGATTATGGGTCTTGTATTTCACTAAATAGCATCTAGTGCAAAAACTGTTGGTACGGTCCCTGTGTAGATATATACTGTACATATTTTATGGGGGTAGAGTGAGAAGTTCTCCCCAATGGGACATGAGGGGAACCAGCTGAATTTGGTCCATGAAAAATGTAAAGTCGCCCCATCTTACAGGATAAATCAATTCAGCACAGGCCACACATTGCGGGTTCTAGCGACACAAGAAGCTCACAATATATGAGTGAAAAATGTGGCAAGGAGGAATTTGTAAAAAAAACAAAACAAAACAAAAATGAATTCAGTCGATTTCAATGGGATTTCCAGTGTGGAGGCAGCAGACCTTGTGGTTTCAGTGTATTTCAACATTTTCTGCAAAATCATGTTCAGCCTGAGATGGTTAGGCTCAGTTACAAAAAATATTTTCTAAAGGAGGAAATTTCATGCCTCTACAGCAAAAACTTAGCCCACAGTGACTAAAAGTTGTTGCATTACTTATTATTATTTATTAATTAGTATTTATTTTATTATTATTTTGTCTTTCTCTGACCCGTAAACAGTTTGTTCCATGAAAGTAATTCCCCTCTCATCCATTCTGTCTCTGTGCTAGTGTTCTCCAAGGTTCTGTCCTTGGCCCTCTTCTTTTCAGCATCTTCCTCCTCCCTCTGGCGATGTCTTTCGGAAACACAATACACAATATCCAAGTACACTGTTACGCAGATGACACCCAGCTCTACCTGTCCACCATCTGACTGCTTACGGTCTAAATCAGACTAAATCAGCAAATTCTTAGATTTAGTCTTAGTCTACTTCGTCGATTACATATTGTAAGTGTCTTGTCTAGTTCTAAGTCTTTTCACCTTAATCTAGTTTTAGGACAACAAATATTTGCAGATTTTAGTCGGAATATCTATCTGTTATGGAATGGTATTAAGGTTTGAATATGTAAAACAGACACAGCTTTAACAGTTGTAATACCAAACATGTATTATTAATGTCAAAAACTTGACTAAGGCTTTTTCACAAAAGATAATCTCACATAAATTAAGCCTAAAGATGGTAGAAGTATGGTATTGTTAATATAGACTCTGAACTTATTGTCTTCCACTGTCTGTGCACCATCAAAAATAGTAAGAAAATCTTATTATTATTAATTTTATTATTATTAAATATTCCGTGCAATTTTATAATAATAATAATGATAATAATAATTATGTACAAATGTTTGTAATGTTTGTGATGCTATTGCACAGGCTATTGAAATAAAGAAATATGCCTTAGAATGCCTTCTGAAATCAACCAAACCTGTGTGACTTAGACTGTTTTCTAAAAACATTTTATATTGTGTTCTGAAACATTTGCTCGTCTGTGAATCTGACTATAGTTTGATGTGACAGACAATCGATCAGCTTTTGGCATTTCCTGCTGTGCTGACAGATGCTGGTGTTGAACTCAGACCTACTAACTGCCATTAACACGCCTTAAATCATCTTAATTACGGGCTGGCGTGCTACACGGTGGCACAGCTCTCCTCACTGCTCCACTGCTGTGTTATACTCTCAAGAGCTGATTAATTTCAATTTGCAGCGTGTGTTTTCCAGCCACAGATTCCAGAACAGTTTGTCTTCTTTGATTTCTATCTGCTAAAGACATGTTGGAGGACAGTAGGTCGCTACGAGCCAGGGACGCTAACGGGCTGTTACATGAACACGTGCACACACGTACAACTGGTTTTAATCAGGCATTGTTGGGTACACTATTTGCTTTACGTTTGCAGTCTTGCTGATTGCAGTGTGTGATGGTGACAGAGGTGGAAGCTGTCCCTTGTCACCGCGTGGGTGGGCTTGTATGATTGTCATGCTGTGCAGACAGTAATTTGTGTTGAGTCTGTGGTTCACAGAGGCATGAGGAGGATAGAAGTTCTGGCTGGTGCTGGTTTGACAGGACTCACGTCATCAGTAGAAATCTGAGACTGTCGCACAAACAGAAGAACGGGAGAAGTGAACAGTCAACAAAGGTTGTCCATTTCCTGAGGAAGAGACGGCTCTGTGTGTGTGTGTGTGTGTGTGTGTGTGTGTGTGTGTGTGTGTGTGTGTGTGTGTGTGTGTGTGTGTGTGTGTGTGTCTGTGTGTGTGTGTGTGTGTGTGTGTGTGTGTGTGTGTGTGTGTGTGTGCCAAAAATCCACATTCAGGCCATGTCCACACACGTTCACATGCATGTTTTGCCTCTTTGAGGCCGAGCATCATAAATTGATCCTGTAAACTCAGGA